>VSMD01131383.1:0-47166 GCA_008750895.1 Mirza zaza | reverse complement strand
GATTTACCCAAACATTTTCACCTTTGGAATGGATGTTAGGTTTGTCCACTGTACTGGTCCAAATTTCCAGCACTAATAGTAGTCTAACAAGTGCCATCTCCTCAGTCCATTCCCATTCCTCATGAGGAGATTTATATGGGCACAGAAATAGTGGAGTATCTAGATATAACATTCAAGCAGAAAATCAATGAATAAAGAGGTTTGAACAAAACTATAGGTCAAATGGACCTACTAGACTTATTTAGAACTTTCCTCTGATAGCAGAAGAATACACATTCTTCTAAAAATTTACACAAAACATTCTCCAGGATAAATCACATGTTAGGTCACAAAAAAGTCCTAACAAATTTAAGAAAATCAAGCATCTTTTCAAATCACAATAAAATAAATCTAGCAGTTAATAACAGTGAGAAAATAAGAATTTCACAAATATGTAGAAACTAAACAGCTAACTCTTGAATAACTCCTTGGTCAAGAGGAAATCAAAAAAGAATTTTAAAAATATCTCTACACAACAAAACACAAATTGCCAAAACTTATGGATTTCATCCAAAGCAATACTAAGAGGAAAGCTTGTAGTTGTAAATGTCTATATTTAAACAAAATGGAAAGAAAGATCTCAAATAAACAGCCTAACTTTATACCTGAACAACTAGAAAGAGAAGGGCAAACTAAATCAAAATCAGTAGAAAGAAGTAAATAATAAATATTAGAACAGAAATAAATCAAAGCCAGAATAGAAAACAATAGAAATAAATCAACAACACTAACAGTTTGCTTTTTGAAAAAAATAAAAGACAATAATCCTGTAGGTAGACTAAGAAAAAAAAGAGAGCAGACTCAAATAAACAAAATTAAACATTAAAGAAATTAAAATGGATCCCTCAGAGGGAGAAAAAGATCATAAGAATTTTTGATGATTAATTACATATCAACACATTGGATAACCTAGAGAAAATGTATAAATTTATAGACACATACAGCCTACCAAGATTGAATGAAGAAAAAAATAGAAAGTCTAAACAGATGAATAACAAATTAAGATATAGAAGTAATAATTCAAAGCTTTCTAACATAGAAAAAAGCCAAAGACTAGATGGCTTTAGAGCATAATCCCCAAAACAAACAAATAAATAAATAGGAAAAAAAATAAAAAAGAAGAATTAATTTAAATAGTTTTAAAAAGCTTCCAAAAGAATAGAAAAACAGAGAATGATTCCAAAGTCACTTTATGAGAGCAGTTAACATCCTGACACCAAAGCCAGGAAAAAACCACAATAAAAGATAACTACAAGCCAAATCTCTCATGAACATAGATGGAAATATCCTTGATAACACACTAGAAAACCGAATTTAAAAGCACATCAAAAAGACTATATACCATGACCAAGTGGATCTATCCTTGTGATTCAAGTTTGGTTTAATATGCACAAATCAAGCAATGTGACATACCACATTAACAGAATGAAAGATAAAAAAGCACATGATATTTTAATAGATACTGAAAGATCATTTGACAAAGTTCAGCAGTCATTCATGGTTTCAAAACAACAGAAAACCCTCATAACAAAGTATATAGCAAAGGAATTTACCTCAACACGATAAAGATAGATCATTTATGAAAATCCATGACTAACATCATAATTAATGTGGGAAAATAAAGTATTTACTCTAAGATTCAGTACAAGGCAAGGATGCCACTCTTGCTACTTCTATTCTAAGTATACTAGAAGTCCTAGCCAGAGCAATTAGGCAATAAAAATATATAAAAGACATCCACATTAGAAAGGAAAAAGTCAAATTATCTCTGCAGATGACATGGTCTTTTATACAGAGAATCCAAAGACTCCTTTAAAAAGAAAGCAAAACAAAACAAAAACTATAGAAATAATAAATACATTATGTGAAGTTACAGGATATAAAATCAACATACAAAAATTAGAAGAGATTTTTTACACCAACAACAAACTATCCAAAATGAAATCAAGAAAGCAGTCTCATTTACAATCGCATCAAAAAGAATAAAACACTGAGGAATACATTTAGGAATTGAAATATCTGTACACTGAAAACTATAAAGCACTGATGAAAAAAATTAAAGGAGAAACAAATAAATGGAAAATCCCATGTCCACGAATTAGAACAATGAATATTTTTTAAAAATTCCCATACTACTTAAAGCAGTCTACATATTTATGTCAATCTCTATCAAAATCCCAATGGCATTTTTGGCAGAAAAATAAAATTATAATACTACAACTTGTATGAAACCACAAAAGTACCTGAACAGCCAAAGAAATCTCAGGAAAGAAAAAAAAATCCCCAAATTGGAGGCATTACACCTCCTGATTTCAGTTTATATTACAAAGTTATAGTGATACTGGCATAAAACAGACAGAGCAATGGAACAGAATAGAGACCCAGAAATAAACCCACACATATATGGCATATGGTCAACTAATCTTTGACAAGGATTCCAAGAATAAACAATGGGGAAATGATAGCCTCTTCAATAAATAGTGCTGGGAAAACTGAATATTGATATGCACAAGAAATAATTGGATCCTATCATATACCATACACAAAAATCAATGAAAATGGATTAAATATTTCAATGTAATACTTGAAACCATAAAACTCCTAGAAGAACACATGGGGGAAAAGCTCCTTGACATTGGCCTCAGCAATGATTTTTGGAGTATAACACCAAAATCACAGGCAAAAAAATAGAAAATAAGCACGTGGGACTACATCAAACTAAAGAGTTTTCAAACAGCGAAGGAAAAAATCAATAAAATGAAAAGGAAATTTACAGATTGGGAGAAAGTATTTGCAGACCATGTATCTGGTAAGGGGTTAATATCCAAATACATAAGGAATTCATACAACTTAAAAACACAAAAGTAAATAAACTGTTTTTATAAAGGCAAAGAACCTGAGAAGACATTTTTCCAAAGAAAACATGCAAATGGCCAAGCGGCATATGAAAACAAGCTCAATGACACTAATTATCAGGGAAATGTAAATCTAAACCACAATGAGATAGTACTTAAAATGTGGTAAAAAGGAAACCTTGTACATTGTTGGTGGGAATATAAATTATTAAGGATATTATGGAAAATGGGGATTCCTCAAAAAATTAGAAATGAAACTACCATATGATCAACTAAACTCACTTCTGGGTATTTACACAAAGGAAATGAAAACAGTGTCTGAAAGATATCTATTCTCCCATGTTCAATGTTACATTATTCACAATAGCCAAGATATGGTAACAACCTGTGTCTGTTGACAGATGAATGTAAAAATATTATGATACATATACATATATATGATAAGTGAAAATAACAGACACAGATAGAAAAATACTGTATGATATCACATGTCGGTTGAATTTTAAAAAGTTGAATTCATAGAAGCAGAGAGTTGAATGTTTGTTTCCAGGCACTGGTGGATGGGGGACAAATGGGGAGATGTTGGTCAAAGTGTATAAATTTTAGTTACATAGGTTGAATTAGTTCTATTAACTCTATTGTACTGCATGGTGACTATAGTTAATATTAATACTGTATTAACTATATTAATATTTTATTATGTACTTGAAATTTGCTAAGAGAATAGACCTTCAGTGTCCTCACCACAATAAAAAAGGTAATTATGTGAAATAATGAATATATTAGCTTGACTACAATAGTCATTTCCCAATGTATATATATAACAAAATATATAACAATGTATATATATATAACAAAACATCAAATTATATTTTAATAAAGCTGCTATTTAAAAATTTAACAAAAAGAAATAGTGGGCTATCTTGACCAATAAGCAATACAGCTATCTTCTTTATCAAACCTGAATTTGCTAGATGGGTGAAGGCACAATCCAGCCCATAAGAACCTTAGGAATTCTGATATGAAGCTTTAAAAGTGTAGTTATAGTTTCCTAAATAAGAATCATCCCTACTTCCTGCACCCACAGTTATGTTCCTGGACCCCTCTATCAGGTAGGTAAGGAAAAAAAGAGAGTTTAAGTGATTGGGGGAGGAATGTATATTCATATGGCCATCGCTACAACCCCATTCATCGGAAGAATTGTATTTTCATACCAGCATCCTAACCTACCTCCTCTTTCCCAGATTCCCCAGAAAAGTGAAAGAATGCATATCTTGGAGATCCTCCCTTGCCACCCTTCATTTTGAGTGTAAATAATATTTAAGAAGAATTCATGTCTTTATCTCTTCCCTATTTTAGATAGCAAATGTTTTAATTGCCCATTTCAGTTTTTTGTGTATTATTCTGAAGATGATATACAGCATGTGTCCATGTATTGTAATATCTCTTTGCCAATTGTTGGACACCATGGAATGGAAAGTCTGTTTCTTGGTCTTAGGGAAATCATAACTAGTAATCCATATTTGTAAAATAACTTATGTTCCATTCATTTTATGGTATTTTGAGTATTTGCATGCACCACCAGTTAACCAAAGCCCAGTCCAGAGAAGTGTTTATTCCTACCAAGACACATTTGTAACCCTCCAGTATTATTGGCCATGGCCCAATATAATCCACTTGCCTACTATGTGTGGAGTCTTCCTCCCAGGGAATCTGCCTTACAGTTATCTGCAGTCTCTCTGTCTCTCTCATTAGCAGGCAAAGGAAACTTTGTTAGCATTTTATACCTCAGAGAGTTCAAGAAGAATATGCATTTTAACAATATTGATTCTACCAATCCATGAGCATGGTATGCTTTTCCATATGTGTAAGTCCTCTGCTATTCCCTTCCTCAGTGTTTCATAGTTCTCCCTGCAGAGTTCTTTCACCTCCTTAGCTAAATGTATTCCTAGGTATTTTATTTTCTTTGTTGCTATTTTAAAATATCTATACCACTTAAAGTGATCTACAGATTCAATGCAATCCTACTAAAGTGACATCATTTTTCACAGATCTAGAAAAAATAATTCTACACTTTATATGGAGAGAAAAAAGACCTTGTATAGCAAAACCAACCAGAGAAAAAAGACCTTGTATAGCAAAACCAACCTTAAGCAAAAAGAACAATTTAAGAGTCATCAATTTACCATACTTCAAGCTATACTAAAATGCTATCGTAAACAAAACAGCATGGTACTAACCTTTCAACAGAGACATAGACCAAAGAAACACAACTGAGAACCCAGATACAAAACCATTCTCGTAAGCCATCTGATCTTTGACAAAGCAGACAAAAATATACACTGGGGAAAAGAATCCTTATTCAATAAATGGTGCTGGGAAAACTGGATAGCCACATGTAGAAGACTGAAACAGGATCCACACCTTTCATCTCGCACAAAAATCAATTCACAGTGGATAACAAACTTAAACCTACTGTATGAAACCATAAGAAATTCTAGAAGAAAATGTTGGAAAAACCCTTATAGATATTGGCCTAGGGAAAGAATTTACGAAGAAGGCCCCAAAAGCAGTCACAGCAACAATAAAAATAAATAATGGGACCTGATCAAATTACAAAGCTTTTGTATATCCAAGGAAACCATCATCAGAGCAAATAGCCTACAGAATAGGAGAAAATATCTGCACGCTATACATTCAATAAAGGGCTGATAATTAGAATCTATATAAAACTCAGGAAAATCAGCAAGAAAAAATCAAGCAATCCCATTAAAAGTGGGCAAAGGACATGAACAGAAACTTTTCAAAAGAAGACAGAGTAATGGCCAAGAAACAGATGAAAAAATTCTCAACATGTCTAATCATCAGGGAATTGTAAATCAAAATCACAATGTGATATCACTTAACTCCAGGGAGAATGACTTTTATCAAAACGTCCCCAAACAGCAAATGTTGGCATGGATGTGGAGAGATGGGAACACTCTTGCACTGCCGGTGGGACTGCAAACTAGTACAGCCTCTATGGAAATTAATATGGGAATACCTGAAAGAACACAAAAGTAGACCTACCTTTTGATCCAGCTGTTCCACTATTGGGTATTTACTCAAAGCAAAAAGAAGACATTCTATAAAAGACATCTACACTCAGATTTTCATAGCAGCACAATTCACAACTGCAAAGATGTGGAAACAACCTAAGTGCCCATCGATACATGATTGGATTAATAAAATGTGGTATATGTATTCCATAGAGTACTACTCATCCATAAAAAATGATAAACTAATATGTAATTGTACTATCCTGGATGGAGTTGGAGCCAATTCTTCTAAGTGAAGCATCCCAAGAATGGAAAAATAAGCACCACATATACTTACTATTAAATTGGTATGAATTAATCCACACTTATGTGCATGCCTGGAAGTAAATTCATAGTGTATGGGGCAGGTGGAAAGGGGGAGGAGAGGATTGGTAAATTGACACCTAATGGGTATGGTGCGTGATGTCTGGGGGTTGGGCATACTCTTAACGTGCACCTCCGACTTGGGTGGTGCAACAGCGATATATATAACCAGAGCATTTGTACCTCCATAATATTCTGAAATAAAAGAATAAATATTAAAAAAATACATCATATGCAACCTAAACATTTGTATCCCCATTATACCCTGAAATAAAAAATAATAATAATAATACGGCCATCTTTGCATTGCTTCAGTAGCCCTTCCTTATCCATTCATTCCATGGAACCAAGTGGCCACCTCATACAAGCACACCAAAATATCTAGTTGCTGATTCCAATTACCTTCAGATCCTGAAAGGCTTTTTTTTTTTTTCAATGGACATTGGTATGTCTTACTTTAATGTGCCCATTAAATCTCATAGTTATTTCCACATGGCCATGCCCCATATGGGCATCCCTTTAATGGTCCAGGTCCAGTTTTCCGTTGCCCATCTATCTGACCATATGGCTGGGCCAGTGTCCTCCAGTCAGTTAAAACTCAAACACATGGACTTTTATTCTTGTTCAGAAATTATTCCATTACTGCATAGAAAACAGCATCCAATTCAGCCCGTTGAGCCAATAATTCTTACCCTCTTCAATCAGTCCTTCCATCTGCCAATCTTAGTGCGGGTGCCTTCTAAACATGATGCTATCTGTCCACCTTGGAACTGCCATCCATAAAGTAAACATCTTTTTATTGTCAATAGAGAACTCTTCCTGGGGCACTGTCCAGGTCGTTATAAGATCCAGCAGCTCCTCAGGTCATTCCAAAGTTTGTCATATAGGGAAAAAGGTGAAATGCTCTTGGATATAATGGCTACCTTCTTGCTTTCCTCCAGTGGCATGCTCTTGTGTTAACTATTTCCATTTTATTATGGGATTCCTTTGGGAACTGCCTTTCTCATCAGAACATTTCTTTGTTGTCATCCAGGGTTTGGGGTATTTATTATAGGTATTTCAGCTTACAGGGTTATTTTATGTTCTTCAGCTATAGGGGAAGTTCCAATTAAAGCCCAGTAGCAAGCTAGTAATTGTACCTCAAAAGGAAATTTCCCAGTCTAAAATCCCAGCAGTTATCACTGAATAGTGTTCACAGGCCTATTTTTTTAAAAGCCCCAGTTTGCACGACAAACTGAGCTTTTGTACAGCAAATTAAAGACCTGTGTGGACTCATACAAACTTAATAGTCCCCACTTGGCTTTCCAATCAATATTCGCAGAAAGGCTTTCTGTTTTATAATACTAGGCAATGGAAATGTTCTCCAGTTAGACACAATAACAGTCCCCATAATACACTCAGGTAAAGGAGACACAATTACTTCACATAAAGTCTCTTCAAACCATACCTATTTTCGTGCAAACTTTCATCCCAATCCCATCAAATGTTGCTTTCCTATGTTCTCCAATTCTCATTGTACCTCCATTAGGACGTCATCAACAGGTTTTAGAACCACAGGGCTCCCATGTCAAAGAATCCCAGAAATGGCTCTTTTCCACTTTTTCACCCCACATCCTAATCATTTTACTCACTCATGTGTAATACATATGGTTCTGTGTCACAAGATGAGAGCTGAGCCAAGGCATCTAGGCATTCTAACTAGGCCTTATCCTCATTATATTGGGCAGGACATTTACCTCAGGCAACCCAAGGTCAGATTTTTCATAACCATCTTTGTCTTCTTTTTTAAAAAATATATACTTAGCCAAGCTAGGGTGAATAAAGCAAATTTGTCTAGTGTCCTTGGATGTTGCAGTATCCGCAGGGGCTACCATTGGTCCACCTGACTTCTGAGAGCTCTACACCAGAAATTTTGTTTTTACTAAATTAATGCCCATTTTATCCACTCCAATTTTCATTAGCCATTTAAAGATTTCCACCCTGCTGGAATAAGTCCCTTGATTCTTCTACCCCCACTTTTTTTTTTTTGATCCATTCTAACCTTCTTTGTTATTTGTTGCTTTTGGCTTAATTTTTTGTTTGGCCCAGTGTCAAAGTTTGCTCCAACACCCCTTTTTCTTTCATTTTAACTTTACCCTTTGATAGGGGTCCTGAGGCTTGTGGCTAAAGCTTGAACTGGACAGTATTCAAGCTTAGTCCAGCTTCAGGATTCACCCTAACATTCTCCCTTACTTTCTCTTTAGCTATCACAAATAACAATAACCAAGGGATTGTATATTTAGCCTGTTTCTTTTTACATTTCCTTATGCATCTGGTGGTCACTCTATGAGTGGAATCCATAATTTCTCAATCAAATTGATAATTTTAACCTCCAGTAATTGATTATAAGCTGAAGTTCTATAGCTTGGTTGACTCTCTCATTAGCCAGGGACCAAATGTTCAGAAGCCCTTGCCACTTATCCTTTCTATTTCCAAATGATGTATTTCAGTGAGTTGATCATTCTTGAAATCTCAATTTCTTTTAAATTTTCTTGTTTTTTATTTTGGTATTTCAAAATTGATAAGGGAGTATAAATGTTGTCTGGGCATGGTTGGTCACACCTGTTATCCTAGCACTCTGGGAGGCCAAGGTGGGAGGATCACTTGAGCTCAGGAGTTCGAGACCAGCCCGAGTAAGAGTGACATCCCATCTCTACTAACAAAAGAAAAAATTAGCTGGGTGTGGTGGTGCATGCCTGTATCCCCAGCTACTCAGGAAGCTGAGGCAGAAGGATGACTTGATCCCAGAAGTTCGAGGTTGCTGTGAGTTAGGCTGATGCCATGGCATTCACCTGGGCAACAGGGTGATACTCTGTCTCAGAAAAAGAAAAAAAAAAAGTGATATTTAAGGGTTAGTTTGTGAAATGAACCCTGAAGCATATAGAAACCTGGGAAAATATAATTATATATGTATTTTTATAAACTTTATTTTTATACTCAGTTAACATTTTAATAAAGCTTTTGAAAATGTTTATGGTTTAACCTTACTAACTAGGTTAGGAAAGTAAAATGTGTATTATTTATATTTGACTTTGATATACTGAAGGTAAAATTGACTTTACTAAACCTTCTGTTAATAAAAAGCACATTTTTTCTGGATGTGGCTGCTGTCATAAACTAAATGTTGTTAATATAAGTGATTCTAGAGGGAAAAATGAAGACCAGTTTTGTCTGTACTAGTTTTTACTTCAAAGTGTGCTCCTTCATAAATTGAGTTCAGTGTTAACTGAACTGATGGTGAAGTGCTAAAACTACAATATGTAGTTTCCAGATATATATGGGCTTACTAAGCTATAAAAGCATCAAAATTTAGGTAGTATTTTGGGGTGGGGAACCTGGGGCTTTGGGGCCACATTTGGCCTTCTGGATCCTTGAGCACGACATTTTGGCTGAATCCGAATCCTACACAACAAATCCTTTAATAAAGACATTTTAAAGCAATTTCGGCAAACTGAAATTTTAATACATTTTTATAAAGAGATTTGTTCTATGAAGTTTGGATTCAGTCAAGGGGGCCACACTTGGGGATCTGGAGGGCCACATGTGGCCTTGAGACCACAGGTTCCCCACACCCACCAGAATCAGATGGTCAATATTTTACACATAAGTTAGTATGTCTTATAATATAGAACCTAAGGTTGTTAAGATTAAAAATAGGCACATATACTGAGATATTATTAAAAGACTACATCAAAGTTGGTTGCTTGAAAATGCTGGAAGAATATGTGGCAAAAAGACATCTCGAGAACCACTTTCCAATTATAGCGTAGTTCAACATATTCAGGAAACAGAAAATGACATGAGAGACTAACTTAGAATACATACAGACAGCCAAATATTTTAAGTGTAACTTGACAAAGGCACAGATATTGCTAACATTGGAATTTTTTACAAGGGTATACAATTTGAACATGATGATGATATTAAGAAAGATTTTTTCTTTAGTTTCCTTGTTGACAGATGCAACTAACTCTGAACTGTATAAATCTAGGAAGAATCACATTATAAATGAATGTGATTTTGAGTTTAAGTTTTGTCCAAGAGTATGTTCTGATGGAATGGTGGTAATGTATCCAGTTTAAAGTGCTGGCCCCTGAATGTAAAATATTTTTTATCACTGAGAAAGTCTTACTTAAAAAACCAGCCTGCTGAGCCAGTTTGCTTCATGATGTAGTGAAAACGTGAATTAATACAAAAGATTAATGTGATAAATTCAAAATTATTCTCTTTATTGTGTGACAATTTAGAAACTAGTCCTACACAACCATATTGTGTGGTGAGGTATAGTTGTTAGTGAATACAATCTTAGCGCTTCTGCAAGTAAGAAATCAGTTTGGTTCGAAATAGGCAAAGAAGTTAATGAGACAGTCATCTTTATCTGCTGTATTTGACATACTTAACCATTTTACTATTTCCACAGAAGGATAGAAAGAAACATGTTTTTTGGTGACAGTTAAGATCAAAGGGCGAAAAAGAAAGTTAGAAGCCTGAAAGAGGAGAATTCCAATAATAACAATCCTGAACTTAGATAAGGAGAAATTTTATGAGATAAGACTATTACAAAAGGAAGAACACTCTCCATCTCAAAATCAAACAGAAAATATTTATTTTCTATTATAGTGAGAAGTAAGCAGGGAAGTTGGGCAAATGAGGAGTGAGTTGACTGTAGGATCTATTAGATTTGAAAGGATATGTATCTCATTGTGGTAAGCCAATTCTCCTCTGCATCTTTGTGTTTCCTCAGGCTTGGGGGCAAGCCAAAATTCAGGAGCCTGTGAAAACAAGAGAAACGTGATTGACTTCAGGTCAAGACAAGCAGAGGATAAAAAATTGACAATTATGATCACTTGGTCAAAAATTTTTACAGATAATTATGCTATGCTCCACAATTGAACAATTAGTAAGTACATAATTATCTAGATATTGTATATTTGTAAAAGGTTACCACCAAACCTATTATGAATTTGGAAGACTGTACTGAATTTTCTTTTTCCTTCAGAAGAAAATCTATACATAGAAAATTCATGAATGTGGAAAATTTGAAATCCATTTCTTTCATTGAAAGATAATTTAATCCAGTCACGTATTGATGGGCACTTGGGTTGTTTCCACCTCTTTGCAGTTGTGAATTGTGCTACTGTAAACATTCTAGTGCAGATGTTTTCTTTATAGAATGTCTTTTGTTCTTTAGGGTAGATCCCCAGTAATGGGATTACTGGATCAAATGGCAGTTGAATTTCTTTGAGATATATCCATATTGCTTTCTACAGATGTTGTACTAGTTTGCAGTCCCACTAGCAGTGTGTGAAGTGTGGCATGCTCAATTCTCTGTGAGCCATAGTGCAGCCATATTGAAAGGTGTAGCTATTACTAGCTGCAGCATGACCTATAATATAACAACCTATGAGCTAACTGCACACATCTTAAGAATGGAAACAACAAAGTCATAAACTGATAACTGATTGTTTAAATTCCTCCAGCTGTATTATACTATGCTTTGGAATGTACTTTGGTTTAACTGATGCTATCTGCTTCGGTAAACTGCTTGCTTAAAGATTGTAATCAAACCAGGTGGTCTGAGGCAAGTCCCAGACCCCTGGGGTAATTGAGATTATTGCAACATTTATTCTGAGCTTTATGCACTGTGTCACGTACTCCTTTATGGTAAATGGTATAAAACTTCACTGCATTTGAGGCTCGGGGCCATTCCCTGTCTCTGGACTCTGCTGGAACAGGGGTGGTTGCTGGCCAGCTAATAATAAAGACTCACTTATTAGTTTCAATTTAGATTTTGTGGTCTTCTCTCACTCTTTGGTCTACAACAATCCTCTGAAAAATAATTCAATGTGCTTTTTAAAATACAGGCTCTAAACTTGGTAGACAGTTAATAAAATATTAACCAAGTGATAATTCGTTGGAAGAGTTAACACAGAGAGGATCTATTACTCAATAATAGGTTGTATGTATAGCATTAATACTTCAAAGGGTGATGACAACAAAAAGTGTGTTTAGAATAAAAATTCAGTTTGCTAAATAATGAACAATCTAGTGGGGTAGCTAAATGAGCATAGGGAACTGCTGAAAAGTTCAAAGAGTTAGAATTTGAAAACAATTAAATGTTAAACTGTGTCAGGCAACTTGTTAAAGGTGAAGCAAATGAAAATGTAATGAACATCCATTTTGTGGGATGCTTTTGTTTATAATTTGTTTTTTCCTCACACAACAACCCTAAAGACAATGTGTTAGTCTTTTTGTATTGATTGACTTTAGGTGCCAAAACACTCTGTGTTTGTGTGTGTGTGTGTGTGTGTGTGTGTGTATGCATGTAGTTAATATTCAGCTGACAGTTCTGGTCAGTAAATAGCCTATGTTTTAGTCCTACTGCCAAATTCTATCTAGCACCTAGGTTTCCAACCATCCCTCCTTGCTAATCCCTCAGACCTCATCACAATCTAATCAGAGCAGGAGCCCTCAAGACTATGTTCAAGTGCTAGAACCTTCATCTCTTCTTTTTGGACCATATCCATGTGTGATAGCAAGCTCCCAAGATGCTCCAGTGATTTTTTCACTCTGATATTCATAGTCATGTTTAGGCTCCACTTACTTGAAAGCTGTACAATCAATAAAATATTGAAAGGTGACAGTGTGCAACTTCTGAGGCTAGGCCATAAAGGGAATTTCAGCTTTTGAATTGCTTGATGAGGAAAGACAGCTACCATGCCATTAGGAAGACTGAAGTAGCCTTTTATTATACATAGGCCTGCATGGAAAGGTACTGATGAGATTCAAGGCATGCTACCCCGAAATATGATATCTCATCATTTGAGAAAACAGGAGAAGCAGGAACATCACTGTCTCTTCCCTCTTCCCCTTCTCTTCTGAAGCAGGTCATAAGATTCTCATTTGAGATGTACCCATCCTATACTGGAAGAAACATCCTTTTCTGTAGATACAAATATACCAAGAAGAATCTGAACAAGCAGGCCTTGCTAAATTTTCCCCAGTTTATTATCACTAGATCATACATTTTTGTCCTCCCATGATGCTTTCCCATAATTATCCACTCTTCATCAAACCTAAACATAAAAAACACATGTTTATCTATTTCTTTGCGTCTTCATTTCTGAAGGCTTCCACATCATGCAAAACTTACATTTAATTATGATGGGTATATACATACATAATGAGTGTAATGTGCACCATCTGGGGGATGGACACTCTTGAAGTTCTGACTCCGGGGAGAGGGAAAGGGGGGAAAGGCAACACACATAACCTAAACATTTGTACCCCCATAATATGCTGAAATAAAAAATTATAATAAAAATAAAATAAAAATAAATGTATATGTTTTTTTCTTGTTAATCTGTCTCTTTTCATGTGTGCCTCAGCCATGAACATTGCCATATGAAAAAAAAAAGATATTTATTTTCCCTACAGGACTAAGACTTCCCACTAACATACAGCATTAACTTTCCAGTTATGTAAGTAAGTCATCTTGAAAGCCAATCCTCCAGCTCCAGTCAAGTGTTCTGTTGACAGCTTCCCCAGTTGACATCTAACTGCAATCTCATTATAGACATAAAACCAGAACTGGCTTTGCAAACCACTCCCAAATTCCTGACCCACAGAAATTGTGAGAGAGAATGCATGTTTATTTGTGTTTTAAGCTACTAAATTTTAGATAATTTGTTATATAGAAATACATAAAAAGTACAAGTTTTTGTATTCAGAAGTAGAATGCTGCCATAAGAAAAGCTTAAAATGTTGAGGTGAATTTGGGATTTGGGATATAAGTATAAGCTGTACTTTGAAGTACTTTGCAGAGAATACCAGTGAAACCCTTGTAGGGGAGGAAAATCTTTTACTCTACCCTCTTAGTTCTACATATGAGAACCTGTGAATGAAACTGACAATAGACTTATTAACAGGAGAAAAGGTATATAAAATTTATTAATTTTTAATTTTGTATGTGAGTGGGCATCACAGAAAGAAGTGACTACCCAAAAGAGTAGTGAGATTCTATATCTTATAAACCACCTTAATAGGGGGAAAGGATAAGGGGAAAGGTCGCTTAATGGGAGAGTAAATTAATTTTAGGTACTACAAATGAGCCCTTAGAAGAATAGATGGGAGATATGACAGTCTGTGACAATGCCTGTCTAGGGGTGATGTCAAATTCTCATATCCTCTCCTGTGATAAGAGTCAATCTTCCTTGATTGATGAAACTCCTGGGAAGTGGATTTATGACAATGGAGTCTTTTTTGTATTTTTTGGAGGATCTGTTTTTAGGCAGATAAAGGGAGTTCAGAGAAAGCTTCTTCCTACATCTGTTGATTCTCAGATGTCTTCAGCTAAAAATAATTCTTATGTTACATTAGGCACATTCTGGACCCTATCAGCCTAAAAAGTCTCGAAGAGACTATTAGCAGAAGCCCGATGATGCTCAAGGTGGCTTTTTGGTGAAGTCTTAAAAGAATGTGAGGAAAATATTTATTGGAAAATAGAGGAAAGGAGATCCTTGTTTTGTACTGCAAAAAGTTAAGCCACACAGGATCCTGTATTATCATGAAAGTTAGGATATGTGCCTAAAGAATTGGGCAATCTAGCCAAAGATATTTTCAGGCACAGTGTTGAAGATGTCATCTGTCTTCTCCTGTGCTGCATTTTTAGCACAGGAGAAGTTGGATGCTGTTGGATTTTTAGTGTTCTTTATTAGTTATAACCCAAGTGCGCACACAACATGTTCTGGATCGTATAGAGATTAGTCATTAATATCTACATAATACTAACTGTGTTTGTTTTTCTTATCCCTGTCCTTACCAGTGGGGCAATATAATAAAAGCCAGATGGAAGAATCTACACAAGTAGTGAAAAATAATTTTTCCCTGGTTAAGTATTAGAGAAAGGAGGAGTTACATCCCCTCCCTTCCCAAATGGAAGGAGAAAAAAATGTTTGCTCCTGGAAACAGGATGAAAAAATCCTGGGTTATTATTCTAACCTTTTTAAATATAAATACATCACTCCAAGGGCCTTGATGTCAATGGCTTTTATGACCTAGAGTTTTCTCCAAGTTTCCAGGCCTCATTTTTCCTTGAAATGTAAACACATACCTACTGAATTAAGCAAATCTTTCTGTAGTTCTGTCGCTATCTATACAGTTGTAAATTAATTTCCTAAGGGTTGCTCTTAGTTTAGGATCCAAAGTTTTTAGAAAAATTTATTTCAGAACTTCCCAAGTCTGCATGAACACAAAACTATTTTCTGTAAACCTCATAATTCCACCACATTGTTACCTTCTAGCAAATTTGCCCATAACATGCCATGCTATCAGTCATCTTGTTTTAATCTGACCAACAGGGGCAAAGACCAATATGTTCAGTTTGTTTTAAACAATACTTATCCAGCTATTTCCAGAAAGACTCCAAGGGTAAAATGAAGTCAAATCTGTAATGTTGGTCTCAGAAACACTCTTCAAGGGTCTTGGGTTTAGTCAAGTGAACAAATCTCATTAACCATAAAGGTCTGTCTTAGAAAGCCCATGGCTTCCTCCTTAAGTGTCTCTGTTAACTTTGTCCAACTAGCCAAAAGCATATATCCAGGTGCAAGAGAATATATCAATAATTTCCCCAAACTTCACTTTGGCCTGCAAGGAAGAAATCTATAGTAAATTCTGTTATCTATGCAACTCTGGTCAATGAGGTAAAGCTGACTATTGAATGCCTTCCAGACAGAGGCAGGGTCATGGATCACTCTCAGTAAAGTCCAAAACAAACTTCATATCACTTTTCTAATGGAATAAGTCCTATTATAGGAAAACAGCCCAAGGAAAACATCTCTGAACAGAGAAGCAAGGTGGAAAACAGCATGGTCCAGAGCTCCAGAAATATTTCCTAAAAAACAGAGCTCATTAATGTCGCTCTTCCTCTACACTTTTCAGAGATTTAAGTTTTACCTTCCCAATGGCATAGTTTTGCTTTCCCCCCATTGTTACAAAATCTGGACGCCACGTTTTATTAACTCTAACTATATAGTTTTTCCCAGTTATATTCTATTTTCAGAACTTTTGTTGAGAACACTCTGGTAGAAGACACACAAAAACCTTTTTTAAAAATGTTTTATAATCACTACAATTTATTGAGTATCATTTCAATGCCATGCATCATACTAGGTATTTTACATTCAAAATCTTATTTTATTTATTTATTCATTTTATTTCAGCATATTATGGAGGTACAAAAACCTTTTTACAGAAGGCATTTTCATATGACTTAAAGCCTGAATATGTCAGTTCCCTTTCTAGCCAACCTGACCTGAGGTTACTATTATAAGAAAAAAAGACACATCAAGCCCAGGGCAATGATTTGGTCAAAATTCTGAATTTTATTTTATATTTTTTCAGAATTTAACTATATTGTTTGGACTCAGAAAACAATACCACAAAATAAAAACCTTAGATGTATAAATCTTTCTCTGACCTTCCCCTGTCCTCCTGTCTCTCAGTCCCATTCTTCTCTAAGGCTAGCAATGAAAACTAGAATCATTCTTCCCTAAGGTGGATCATAGAAAACAGAGACCCTTTTCTTGAAAGCCAGCCATAAAACCTAAAATCATGTGATGTAAAACCTGGCCATAAATAAATTATCTGACCTATTTTGTTTGGGTGTAGTCATAAGACATGCATTGTAGAGAGGACCTTGCCTCATACCCAGAAAGAAGAAATGTGTACTCTAAGAGGCCAAGAAGAATCTAGACAGACAGGCCTTGCTGGGTTTTCCCACTCAGTCTATTAGCATTAGATCATATCCTTTTTGTTTAATCATATTTCTACACAGCTGTCCATACTTTGTTGAACTAAGCATAAAAATGGACAATTTCCCCCGTATCTTCGGGTATTTATTCTGAAAATCTCTGTAACATTAATTAAATTTGTATGCCTATTCTCCTATTAATTTGCCTCCTGTCAGGGATTTTTCAGTGAACATAGGTGGGGGGTGGGAGCAAAGGGCCTTTGTCCCTATAGTATCATCCAATAAATGTCTAGAAAGAAGATCAATCTTTGGAAACTGCATTTAATAATAAAACTGACTTACTAAGGTCTGTGCACCACAGAGAAAAGATAAGGGTGTACAGTCAGACTGTTAGTTCTTTGTTGAGTGATGTTGGCTGTCAATGAAAAAGAAGACAAACTTTGTAAAATAATTTAAGGAGGTTTATCCTGAGCCAAATTTGAGGATCATGGCAAGGAGCCACACCCAAGAAGACACATCCAAGAAGTCCACAGCAAGTAGACTCGCTGTGGCTGGGATATAGTTTGGTTTTATACATTTAAAGGAGATAGGAATTATAGGTAAAGTCATAAAACAATACATGGAAAGTATACATTTGTTTGGCCCCCAAAAATAGGACATCTCAAAGTGGGGACTTATAAATCATAAGTGGATTTAGGGATTCTTTAGTTGACAATTGACTGAAAGAGGTAGGCTTTGTCAAAAAACTAGCAGTCAGCAGAAAGGAATGCTTGGTTTAAGATAAGGGTCTTCTATCTTTTATATGATGCTGTCAATAAAATAAAATCTTAAGACTACCCCCACCTGCACCAGCTGAATGAATGGACCCCTTCTTGGTCAAGGGGATGTCCTAAAACTCAATTGCCTACCATGAGGAGGGAGGTCAGATATGCCTCACCATGCATATTGGAGATATTCTTTGTAACCCATTAACAGGCCTAAGGGCATGCAAGACAAACCTGTAGGTCCTCAAGTTACAGGACAAATACAGGTCTGGTGGCTTGTCTCTTATTAACAGCTCCTTATCTTCAAAACATTCCAAGCCTTTAGACAAAGCTTCATGTCTTTAACCAATGGTAAATCAAAGAATCTTTAAACCCACCTATCACCTGTAAGCACCCCCCCTTTGAGATGGCCCCCCTTTTGGGGACAAAACTAATGTATGCCTTCCACGTATTGATTTATGACTTTACCTATAATCCCTGTCTCCCTGAAATGTACAAAACCAAACTGTAACCCAGCCACAGTGAGTCCACTTGCTCAAGGCTTCTTGGGTGAGGCTCTTGGTCATGGTCCTCAATTTTGGCTCAGAATAAATCCCTTTAAAATTGTTTTATAGAGTTTGTCTTTTCCGTTGACAATGCTATACTGGAATCAGGTTAGGAAGTAAACCACATCGTAAAAACCTGTTAACTGAGATTTTATCATTTGTAGGCATAACTCAACAACACCTGGCCCCCTCAGAAAGGAATTTTGAGGGCAAAAAAAAAAAGATCAGAGTTCAGTCCTCATGGCCATAAATACCACAAAATCTGAGATTGCAAATAGTACAAAGGTAAAAGCCAACAGTAGTGAGATATCCCTGACAGTATGACAGTCTAATTCAACTCACTCACACAGAAGATGGGGGAGTTCAGAGTGGCTCTCCTCTTGCAATTTAGCCCTCCCTGACCTTACAGCTTTTATCAGCAATCACAAGTTAGGAAGGAGACAGGATAAATCAGTGGTCATTTCATCAAATAACAGCCATTTCTGTGGGCATCTGCATGTGAGCCACACAGTTCATCTAATAATCCCACAGATCAGGGCCACACAGAAGGTGCTTTTCAATAGTCTTAGAGTCCTAGTTCTGCCCACTGACAGTATGACCACACCTGCTCTCAGCTTTGAAAGCTAGGGCATGTAACATTGCTTGAGCCAGGTCCAAGCAATTAGAATAAACCTCTTGTGATTCTAAGATATCAAAAACCAACCAACCAACCCCAAATACTCCAAATGGGCATTTTCTCTGCTTCAGGAAGCAGAGGGGGTTAACTGCTCTTTTTTTATGAAAAGCTAAAACTCTGCTGGCTTTCTTGTGTCAAGAGAAAAGAAGCCAAACTCTGTAAAATAATTGTGAAGAGATTTATTTTGAGCCAAATTTGAGGTCCATGACCTGGAGCCATGCCCAAGAAGCCTTGAGCAAGTGGACTTGCTGTGGTTGGGTGAGCTTGGTTTTATACATTTCAAGGAGACAGGGATCACAGGTTAGGGTTAGAAGGCATACATTGGTTTGGCTGGAAAAGGTGGGCCATCTCCAAGGGGGGAATGGTTACAGGTTATAGGTGGGTTTAAAGATTCTTTGAAGGCTTAGAATGTTTTAAGATAAAGAGCTCTGTTAATCAGAGCCAAGTCACTGGACATATACATATATTTGTTGTGTAAATTGAGGGACTGCAGCTTTGTCTTGCATACCCTTAAGCCTGTTAATGGGTTGCAAAGAATATCTCCAAGAAGGAAGAGGGGCATGATGAGGCATGTCTGACCTCCTTCCTTGCTTCAGGCAATTGAGTTTTAGCATATCCCCTTGGCCAAGAGGGGGTCCATTCAGTCAGCCAGTGGGGGAGGGGAAGCCTTAAGATTTCATTTTAGTTCACACTTGCAAGGGTTTTCTTTCTTTTTTTTAGCCCCTCTTTTGTCAGTCATTGAACCTGAGTTGACTCACCCCCAAAGGGGTGCTTCTCATTTCCACAAGAGCTCATTAGCAAGCTTCACAGTTACTTTTCAAAAAGGCACATGTCTACTTTCCTGTCTAAAACTCTGAATGTACCTTTACCTGGAGACTGAACTCCCTCTTTCCAATTGTCTTTCCTTGCTTATTGCCTTTCCTGAGACAAAAATTATGGCAAAAATCCATCAAGGAGACTTGCTCTGTCTCCCTTACCTAACCAATCTAACAAGGTTTTAGATCTCCTTTTAGATGGTAAGAAATCAGCAGTTTTTTTTGTTTTCCTCTGTCCCTTCCACAGGAGGCAAAAAATAGTTTGTCCCATTAACACCTGTTCTTAAAGCTTTCCCTGATAAGTATATAATATCCAACATTGATTGCTGCCATACACCCAGATGCAATAGAACAGAAAATAGGACAAAGCTGTTAGGGTGGGAAAATTAAAAATAAAACAAAAACAAACCTTTTTTTTTTTTTTTTTTCTGCAATCTTTCCTCACCTCTAGCAGTTACATTCAACATTTACAGGGTAAAAATCACAACAGCTAAGAGAATCTGTTATCTCTAGCTCTGGCTTTGGCGAATGCAAATCTGAGATGGAATGCTCTACAGTGTGGTCTTTTAAATTGTCCCTTTTTTTTCCATTGACAGAGCCTGTGTGTGCCAGACAATTCAGATTCCTTTCTTTCTGCCTCCTCATGTGTCCCTGCAGTTTTACCCTACATTCCTCAGCATCTCATCCAACCCTACTTCTTTTATTCCTTCCCCAGGTGGGCAAGTGTGTGCCAGGGTCCAATAGAATTATCAACACTCAAATCCCTTACCTCCTCTATTAGTTGGCAAGTTGGTTAGTTGGCAAGCCTTAACCCATTTCACAATCATATCAAATCCAGGATCTGGTCATCTAAGCATCGAAGATAAGCTTCCCTGAGCATTACAGCTGGAAACTGGAGAGAAGAGTGTATGGTTTACTATCTCAGAACACATTCTCCACTTTCCTATGATCCCTCAGCTCCTTCGTACTCTGGCTTCAGCCTCTTCCAGGGCTTAAAGATGATGATGTATGATGTCTAAGAGTAGATCATAAAGAACATATCACTTTCTGAGACAGTTCACAATGGAGGAAGTCAGCCTGCATGCCTAAGGTAATTCAAGAAACATTGTGGTGATGCCTATAAGGAGAACTAAGGCCTTTTGCCAAAGTCAGCACCAACCTAGCAGCCATGTGATTAAGTGACCCTGGAATCAGATCTCTTAGCCCCAGTCAAGGCTTCATATGACTGCAGTACTGCCCAACTTGGACTTACAACGTTACGAGAGACTTCAAGCCAGAATTACCTTGCCAGTCACTCCTGAATTCTTGACCCACAGAAATGTGAAGAAAAAATAAACACTTTGTGTTATTTTAAGTCACAAAATTTTATAATAATTTATTAAACAGCAATGGATAACTAATATACCATGTGGTGCTGTTTTTTAAATAAAGGCATTGAATATTATTTCTGTTTATAAATGTATATATGGTAGGCATAGGGAATGAGTGAGAAATAGGAGAAATATGAAGAGCAGTGTTCTCTACCAGAAAGAAGGTAGTATGCTATAATAGAAAGATTTGCTTTGCAAGCAAAGAAACCTACATTGCAACCCCATCTCTGCTAGGGACTAATTGCATGGTTTTGATCAAGTAATTTATCCTCCTTAGGCCTGAGTTTCTTCATCAGTATAACAAAAGACTAGTTCCTACTCATTCCAATTTATAAGGTTGTTGGAGACGGTAAGTTACCATGGCTGCATAACAAAACTTCTCAAAACTTAATGGCTTAACACAATATTTATTATCCCTGAGTTCCTGTGGGTCAGCTATTCAGGAGCAGCTTGGTTGGACAGCCTCTCATCAGTTTTCAGTCAAGTGGTGGCTGGGTTAAACTCAAAAGTTAATCCACTTACACATTACAATCCACTTACCTGGACCAAAAATGTTTAAATGACTACAGAATGGAACAGCTGGGGCCTCTCTGGCATATTTTTAATCTCTGTGGTCTTTCTACATGGGCTCTTCAGTGTAGTGCATTCAGGAGAGCTGGCATCTTACATGGCAGCTGAAGGCTTCAAAGATATGAGTCTTGAAAACACCTGGTAGAAGCTGTATTGCCTTTTATAATCTAGACTCAAAAGTCACATATTGTTATATCTGTCATATTAACAGGCCTACACAGATTCAGGGTAAGGGAATATTGACCTCACTCTCAAAGAAGAATATCAACATCACATTAGAAAAAGACCATGTGGAATGAGAAATTTTATCTTTATATATACTGGAGTTGCCATGTTTGCAAAATATAATAAGCCAGAGAGTAATGTGAGAAAAATATATGTAAAACATCTAAAGTTAGTACCTAAATAACTGCTTAATAAATAAAAGCCATTACTTGATGTAAGGAAAGATAATGGAGGGCATTGAAATCCAAGCAATAAAAATAAAAAAGGGGATCAAACTTATGATTTCCTAGATATTTTTTTTTCTTTCTTGCTATTATGAATGACATTGAGTCTTTGATTTGGTTCTCAGTCAAACTGTTTTTGGTGAACAGGAATATGCCTGTTGTTGGCATATAGGAATGCTACTGATTTCTGCACATTGATTTTTTTCACCTGAGATTTTCTTGAATTTGTTTATCAATTCCAGTAGTCTCATGCCAGAATCTTTGGGGTTTTGTAGATATCACATCATATAATCAGCAAAGACCAATAGTTTGATCTCTTCTGCCCCCACTTGGATACACTTGATTTCCTTCTCTTGTCTGATTGCTCTGGCTAGACTTCCAAAAGTATACTGAACAGAAAGCATGACAGTGGGTGAACTTATCTGGTTCCAGTTCTAAGCAGGAGTGCTCTCAATTTTTGTGTACCCTTTATCATTTAGTTCAAGAATCTTTTGCTTTCCATCTTAAATTCATCCTTAACCCAGTAATAGTTAAGCAGAAGGTTGTTTACTTTCCATGACTTTGTATAGAGATGAGAGTTCCTGTTGGAGTTGATTTCTAATTTCATTCCACTGTGATATGAGAAGATGCATGGTATAATTTCTGTTTTTAAAAATTTTTTGAGACAAGTTTTGTGGCCTAGGTTATGGTCAATCTTAGAGAATGTCCCCTTAGCTGATGAGAAAAATATATATTCAGTGGGTTGGGGGTAGAATGTTCTGTAAATGTCAGTCATGCCCATTTGTTCTAGAGTTCTGTTTAAGCCTGATTTTTATTTGTTTATTTTCTCTTTGGAAGATCTGTCCTGTTCTGTTAGAGGTGTGTTGAAGTCCCTAGCTATTAGGATGCTGCTATTTATCATTTTGTTTAGATCAAGTAGGACTTGCTTTATGAATTTGGGAGCAACTGACTTAGCTGTGTAAATATGTGGAATTATGCCTTCTTGTTGAACTGTGCCCTTCACCATTATATAGTGACCATCTTTGTCTTTCATTACTTTTGTTGATTTGATCAGAAGTATTACATCAGCTTTCTTTTGGTTACCAGTTGCATGGAAAATTCTTTTCCATCCCTTGTCCTTGAGTCTGAATACATCCTTGTGGGTTAGATGTATTTTCCTGAAGACAGCAGATACTTGGCTTGTGTATATTTATCCATTCAGACAGCTTATGTTTCTTTAGTGGGCAATTCAAGCCATTCACATTTATTGAAAAAATTTATTGAATTTATTGAAAGTGGGACAGATTTCTGTTCATCCTGTTGAGTTGAACTTTGTTGCTTTGTTTTCTCTCTTGAGCCATTGTGGTATCTGACTTTTGACCTTTAGCTTTTGAGTGATTTTTCACTGGTGCTTGTCTGTTGTTCTGATACATGTATAACACCCTTCTTAGTACTTCCTGGAGGGCAGATCTTGTCTTGATTCCTTTAGTCTTTGCTTGTCTGAAAAGGTCTTTATCTCTCCTTAGTATAAGAAACTTAGTTTTGCAGGATACAAAATTCTAGACTGGGCATTATTCTGTTTGCGAAGAGTGAGAGAATGAGGCCCCAGTCTCTTCTGGCTTGTAAGGTCTCAGTTGAGAAGTCTGCAGTTAGTCTGATGGGTTTTCCTTTGTAGGTTACCTGCTGCTTTCACCTTACAGCACATAGGGGGCCTCTTTTTGTTGACTTTGGTCAGTCTTATGACTATGTATCATGGTTTATTCTTGTTTGCAATGAATTTCCCAGGATTCCTTTGAGCTTTTTGTACCTGGATATCCAGATTTCAAGCAAAGCCAGGGAGATTTCTCTCCATTATATCCTCAAATAGTTTATTCAATCCCCCAGTATTTTCTTATTCACTCTCAGGGATGTTTATGACTCTCATTATAGGCCTTTTCACAGAATCACACATTTCTTGTAGGCTTTGCTCTTTTCTCTTATTTCTCTGCTCTATCTCTGCTATCATCAATCCCTGAGATTCTTTCTTCTGTTTGTCCTACCATATTCTTGAGGATTTCCACTGTTTTGTAATTCCTTGAATAAATTCCTCATTTCCAGAAGTTCTGGTTGATTTTTCCTTAATGTTTGAATTTCTTTAGTGAATTTTTCTTGTAAGACCTGGATTTTGTGTGTGTGTGTGTATGGTTGCTTTGTGTTGGGTATGCATTTTCTCTTGGAAAACATTGTGTTTTCTTACAATCCATGTTCAAAATTATTCTTCTCTCATTTAAGTTTTCTGAATTTTATTGATATCTATTGCAAGAGAGCTGGTGTTTCCATTTGGGGGTGCACTTTTAGTTTGATTCTTCATACTTCCAGAGTTCTTTCACTGATTCCTTCCCACATGGAGCAGCTGTTGCTTCTTACCTTTGGATTTTCATTTAGATAATGACATGTCCAGTTTAATCTCTGAGCCAGTTGGTGGTGCTTGTGGGTGAGATTTGACCACACACTGACGAGTCAGTAAATTCCCTAAAAGAGTGTGCAAATTTACCTCCTTGTAGGTAGGTGGCACTTGCCAGAAGGAGCAAGCTGCAGTGTTGTTTATGGGTCATGTAATCAGCTATTTTTCCTCTGGAGAGGCACTTTAGTGCCTCAGGGTGTGGGTGGGGCCCTGGGATTTCCAGGTGTGTTCTTATTCTCCACCTCAGCAGGTCGGGTGGAGGAGTCAGACTGGGCATGGCTGAGGTAAGTCAGCCAGACCTCAAGCTCCACAAATGCTTTTAACAGCAGTCATAGGTCTACTCCCTGCCTCTGGGCAAAGATGCCATGGAGGGTTGAAATGGAGGTGAATGATCTCTACAGGGAGAACTATAAAACAGAGAGGAAGGAAATAGCAGAGGACGTAAGCATGGGAATATGGTGGGAAACCATATTGTGCTCATTGGTTGGCAGAATCACCATTGCTAAAATGTCTATACCACCCAAGTGATCTACAGAGTCAATGAAATCCCTATGAAAATACCAAAATTATTTTTTGTGGATGTAGAAAAAATAATTCTACACTTCATATGGAACTAGAAGAGACTCTGTATAGCAAAAGCAAAATGAGCAAACTGGGAGGCATTAATTTATCAGAAGTCAGGCTATAGTACAAGGCTATAGTAACTAAAAAAGCATGGTATTGGCACAATAAGAGAGACATAGACCAATGGAACAGAAATGAGAACCCATACATAAAACCATCCTGATATAGCCATGTAATCTTTGGCCAAACAGACAAAAAGTTACATGGGGGAAAAAATCTTTATTTAATAAATGGTGCTAGAAATTTTGGTAGCCACATGTAGAAGACTGAAGCAGGATCCGCACCTCTCACCTCTCACAAAAATCAATTCACAGTGGATAACAAACTTAAACCCAATGCATTAAACCATAAGAATTCTAGAAAAACAATTTGTCAAAACTCTTACAGACATTGGCCTAGCAAAAGAATTTAGGAAGAAGACCCCAAAGGCAGTCACAGCAGCAACAAATATAAGTAAATGGGACCTGATCAAATTACAAAGCTTTTGTATAGCCAAGGAAACTATCATCAGAGCAAATAGGCAGCCTATAGAATGAGAGAAAATATCTGCATGCTATACATTCGATAAAGGGCTGATAATTAGAATCTATATAGAACTAAGGAAAATCAGCAAGAAAAAAATCAAAAAATCCCATTAAATGTGGGCAAAGGACATGAACAGGAACTTTTTAAAAGAAGACAGAGTAATGGCCAATAAACATATGAAAAAATGCTCAATATGTCTAATCATCAGAGAATTGCAAATCAAAATCATGATGTGAAATCACTTACTCCATGAAAAATGGCTTTTATCAAAATGTCCCCAAACAACAAATGTTAGCATGGATTTGGAGAGATGGGAACTCTCTTACACTGCTGGTGGGACTGCAAACTAGCACAACCTCTATGGAAATTAATATGGGTTTCAAACAACTCTTACAAATACATGGGCAATTACTACACTGTGACTTCATAACTTTCAGGTGGTTACAACAAAATATTCTCCACAAACACTTTCTTTCTCAGGAAGAAAATATTAGGAGCACTTTGAAGCATTTCTTCAGTTTCCATCAAGTTGTAGAACAATGAAATATGCAAAGCTTATGAAAATCTCAAGTGATCATTTGACCCAACTTAGTGGGAAATCAGCATTTGATTTTATATATGAAAAAATTTTACAAACTACTAGGCTCCATGTGTACTTCAATCATCAGGTATAAAGCTTTATGCATTGAAAATTAAGATATGATAATCTCTACTTTCATTTTTTACACCATCTTTCCTTTTAAAAAAAAATTCAGGCTGCTCCTCACTGGAGCAGTCCACTCTCTACTGACTTTGAGAATGTACTATACTTTCTATACTCTGTCTTTAAACTCAGGGTCTCCTCCATTTGCAGGGGTTGACCCATTCCTTCTCTGGAATGTACTAACACACTTTGGCACTTTGGGAAAAAAAAAAAAAAAAACCTCTGAGGACACTAATAATAACTTGTCATATTAATTCTCATCAAAATAAGTCCTGACTTTTGAAAGCTATTGCACTTAAACATCAACATCTGGCACAAAATGAGTCTTTCCTTATTTGTAATTTTATATACAAGTAAGTATTATCTTTTCAATGGTGTATTATTCTATAATTAGCCACTGAGTTGCCAAACAGAGCCACATGAAAACTTAAAACAAATGCATAGGACTTGCAAAGTACATTACAACTATTAATTATTCTAATTTATGATCATTTTTAAAATAATCCTGTCTCATAGTAATAGTCTAAAATCTATTTATTAATTAGGAACTTTGCATTTCATAGCATTCGTTCTGAAAAATGGGGATGTCAGTTATACATGAAGAATAAAAATTTCACAGTGTTAATTTGTATGCATATTATCAACAGATGAATTTAAGTTCATTTCAAATTGATTCTTGAGCTTGGTAAATGGTGTGTAGCTATAGTCCCAGCTACTCCAGAGGCTGAGGCAGGAGGATAACTTTACCCAGAAGTTCAAGTCTATGGTGAAGTATGATAGCTCTTGTGAATAGCCACTATACTCCAGACTGGGCAACATAGCGAGACCCCATGTCTAACAACAACAGCAAAAATTTTTAAATTGATATTTTAATATTCCAGATATGTTCAATTGTGAATAATATATTAATGCTAATAATATAATCAATAAAGATAAATTTCTAGATATATATGGATATAGATATATCAACACTTTATACCTTCAATGAAGTACCAACACTGGGAATTTCTTTTACATCTTGATATCAACTGTACGTCTATCCTCCTCTGTTTTGAGGAGTTTCACATTGTTTGGGGCCATTAATAAGGGGTTTATATATAGCTTAGTTTGGATGAAATTATGAAATGAGTCCAGTTCATTTCAGGAGGGAGTTTCCATAGTCCCTACATATGGTTGTACAATTTGTATACTGCACAACGCTAGGGAATGGTATTCTACATTGTATTCTATGTGAATAAAATAAACTGCTAGAATTGAAGACAGACCTCACTAATAACATAGGCTGGAGACAAATTGAACCTTAAGGTAGCTGTTAATGGAAGATCCACATAACAGAAGGATAAAACAAAAACAATAATAAACAAATGAACAAACAAAAAAACAAGAAATACAGAAGTTTTCCTCACATGGTATGTCTGTATGTTCAGAAGTGGGTTAAGGGATTTTGTTTGCCAGATTCCTTTCTATTATCTTTAGGCATTAGCTTTGCATCCAGGCATTGACTAGGCTCTCCCACAGCTCTAAATCACAGGAAATAAAGTTACTCGGAAGTTCTGCCAATAGTAATCCCTGCTTCCTGGCTCTCAGCTTTCCTGGTGTAGTCTGTTTTTCCCCCAGACTCTGAATTCTCTCAACTCAAGTCTCCTTTACTCCTCTCCATCTTCCAATCCAGTCGACTATGCTAATTTCTCAAAGATCCTGAATGGTGTACAATTTCTCTATTTTCTTTAAATGTTTATTGTTGTAGTATAAACATAGTGCCCTGGTATTTCCTTTTGAATCTTAAAGGCCTCTTTTGTAAATAACAAGTAAATAAATTTTGATTCTTTTCAATAGAAATCCTACTCAATTGATTAAATGAAAAAGTTTACCAACAAACAACATGGAAGAGAAGGAAAGAAAGAAAAAAGTAGATATATTTTTTTATCAGAATGTTTTTATCCCTGAAATATAAGCCAGAGCTGATTCTTCAGGTAGGCAAGGACCCAAGTCAATGATAAAGGGAATATTCTTTGTTCTCATCATATCCCTCCCCCCCACTTTTTTTTGAGACAAAGAGTCTCACTCTGTCACTCCTGGTAGAGTGCAATGGTGTGATCATAGATCACTGCAACCTCAAACTTCTAAGCACAATGATCCTCCTGCCTCAGCCTCCTGAGTAACTGGGACTGCAGGAGTGTGCCACCACACCTGGCTAATTTTTTCTAGTTTTGGTAGAGAGTGGGGTCTTGCTCTTGTTCAGGCTGGTCTGAGAACTCCTGAACTTAATTGATCCTCCCGCCTCATCCTCCCAGAGTGCTAGGATTACAGATGTGAGCCACCACCCCCACCCAGCAAATGTATTTGTTTATGTAAATTAATTTAAAAAAAGTTTCATGCCTTAGAAAAAGATTTAATAATATATTTTGTTTGACCTCACAATGATGACTTCATTTCTTGCTATTTAGAGATCTGGAAGGAAGAATTATATCACTTTAGAAAGGAAGACTGAAGCACTCTTAGGGCAACATTTCGAAATCTTCTCCTCAGTGTTTGAAATGAGGGAAATCATTTGCAATGGCCCAAAGAGAATATGATCAAGACCAAATTAAAGACAATTTTACCAAAGAAAGATAACATTTGAATTTATTTTACATTTTTTCCTTACTATTGATTTTCAACACTTTTTCATGTACTTATGGATTACTTGTATTTCTTTACCTTCCTTGTTTTTAGTTACTTCTCACAGTTTTTCCTTTTTCTATTGATGTTCATGTTTTTCTTGTTTATTTAAAAAACTCCATACATAAGTATAAGTGTACACACATGCACACATAAATGCACACATATAGAAGTTAATTGTACAGATGACAGCCCTAAACTATGATAACAAAGAAGTAGAAAGAGAGTATGCAGTTAGATATTTTTGGCATTAAATTAGACGAGCAAGAAAGTAGAAGGTCATTCTGGGTTTTGGAAGCTGTAGATACTAAAAGCTGTTTTTACATTGTTCTGGAGTCAATTTGCACTTGGGAGAAATGGTTGTGTGCCTATGGTAAAGAAGAATACATAATGTGCTCTTTTACATTCTTTGCCTCTGTGTGGTTACACCTCCTTGCAGGACCATGTGAATAATTCTTGCCAATAATATATGAACAAAAATGAAGTATGTCTCTTCCAGGTTGGTTTTACCAATGGGTAAAAGGGAATTCACAGAGAAAATTAGAAAATATTTTGAAAAGAATGAAAGTGAAAACACAACATACCCAAACTTATGCAATCTAGCCAAAACAGGACTTAAGTAAAAAGCTATGGTGGTAAACATAAATATTACAAAGAAGAAAGACTTCAAATCAATAATCTAAGCTTCTACTTTAAGAAACCAAAAAAAGAACAAACAAAACCTGAAGCAAGGAGAAGGAAGGGAACAATAAAAATTAGAGTGAAAATAAATAAAAGAATAGAAAAGCACAAGAAAATGAACAAAAGCAAAAGTTTGGTTGGTTCTGTGAAAAGATAAAATTGAGAAACTTTAGGTAGACTGACTGAAAAAAAAGAAAGAATAATTAAATTATTAAAATCAGTAATGCAAAAGGGGGTATTAGTGCTCACCTTGCAAAAATAAAAAGGATTATAAGAGCATACTGTATAGAACTGCATACAAAAAAAATAGAGAATCTAGACAAAATGGACAAATTCCTAGGAACACGCCAACTACCAAATTGACTCAAGAAGAGGCAAAAAATTTGAATTGATCTATAACAGTTAAAAAGATTGAGTTAGTAATTTAAAAACTTCCTACCTAGAGAAGTCCAAGGAAAGATTATTTTTCACTGTTGAAATCTACTAAAAGTTCAAAGAAGAATTAACACCATTGGTTTTCAAACTGTTACAAATAATAGAAGAGAAGGAACACATCCAAACTAATTCAATAAAGTCAGCATTACCCTGATAACAAAGTCAGACAAAGACATCACAGTAAAATTCTATACCAGTATAACTTACCAACGTAGATGAAAAAATCTTCAACAAGACACTAATGAACTGAATACAATAGTGCATGAAAAGGATGAATCACGACCAAGTGTAATTTATCCCAGTAATGAAAAAATAGTTCAAAATATAAAAATCAAATTGATATAATACATTATTTCAGTAAAACAATGTAAAAAAAAAATTCAATGGATGCAGAAGGAGCATTTGATGAAATCCAACACCCTTTCGTGATAAAAACTATCAACAAACTAGGAATAGAAAAAATACATATTAACCTGAAAAAGAATATCCATTAAAAAGCCACAAATAACATCATATTTATTTATTTATTTCTATTTAAATCTGAACTTCTATAGTAAATCATATTAAATTTTGAAAGCTACCATTTTAATGTTCAGGAGCAAGACAAGGATGTCCCTTCTTTATACTTTTATTCAACATTGTCCTGGACGTCCTAGCTAGAGCAATTATAATAACATGTGTCCAGATTGGAATGGAAAAAGGAAATGTATCTCTATCTGTATATGAGATGATATTGTATAGAAAATCCTAAATTATCTACCCCAAACAAACAAGTGAACAATTAGGACTAATAAATGAGTTCATTTAGCAAAATATCATAATGCAAAGTCACCATAAAAAAATCACTTTCATATCCATATATTAGTCATGAAAAATCTGAAAATAAAACTAAATAAATAATTAAATTTAGAGTAATATCTATAAAATAAGATACTTAGAAATACATTTAACCAAGGAATTACAAAACTTGTCCATTGAAAACAATAAGACACGCTTCAACCAAATTAAAAGTCTAAATACATTAAATACATCCCATTTTCACAGACTGGAAGGTTTAATATTATTACAATGGTAATATTCCAAAAATTGATTCACAGACTCAATGTAATCCCTATCCTGAATGCTTTTTCTTTTTTCAGAAGCAGACAAGCTGATCCTGAAATTAATATGGAATTGCATGTATAACTGAATAATCAAATCAACTTTTAAAAAGAAAGCTAAGTCATATGACTCGCATCTCTTGCTTTTAAAACTTACTACACAACTATAGTAATACAAGCAGTGTGGAACTGGTGAAAGGACAGACATATAAAGCAAATAAATATAATTTAGAATACAGAAACATACCTATACACTTATGTTTAGTTCATTTTTCACAAAGGTGGCAAGTCCATCAATGAGAAACATAGTCTTGTTCCATGGTGCTGGAACAACTGGATATCCAATGTAAAAGAAGGAAGTTGGACACTTCATTACATCATATAGAAAAATTAACACAGAATGGATCAAAGATGTAAATGCAAGAACTAGAACTATAAAACTCTTAGAAGAAAGCATAGGTTAAAATCTGTGTGACCTACAATTAGGCAAAGTGTTTTAGGACATGACACCAAAATCACAAACAACAACAACAAAAAGATAAATTGTACCTTGTAAAAATTAAAAAACTTCTCTGTCTCAAAGGGCATTAACAAGAAAGTGAAAAGAATGTCTATAGAATGGTAGAAGATATCTGTGAATCATATGGCTATTAAGGATCTAGTGCCCAGAATATATAGAGGATTCTTACAGCTCAAGAAACTAAAAGCAAATGACTCAATTTAAAACAAAGTAAAGGTTTGTGGGGGGAGGGGGGAAAGGGCATGTATTGAAACCTTAAAATTTGTACCCCCATAATATGGTGAAATAAAAAAAAAAAGAAAAAAAAAAGTACAGGATATAAAAATGGCCAATAAGCATACAAAAATATATTTGAGATAATTAGTTTTTTAAAACATGTAAATCTAAATCAATGAGATACTACTTTACAATCATTAATTTATAATAACTTTTTTTAAAGAACAACAAAAAGTGTCGTTGAGAATATGAAGAAATTTGAAGCTTCATACATTGCTGGTGGGAATGTAAAATGGTACAGGTACTGTGGAAAACAGATTGGCATTAACTCAAAAAGTTACAAAATGATTCATTATAGGACCCAGTAATTTTATTCCTAGGTCTATACCCAAGAAAACTGAAAATATATGTTCAAATCAAAACTTGTACAGTAATATTCATAGCATTGTTATTCTTAATAACCAAAAGCAGGAACAACCCAAATATCCATCAGTTTATGAATACATAAAAAGATATGGGGTACCTGTACAATGGAATATTATAAAGCCGTAGAAAGCAATGAAGTACTGATATATGATACAACATGAAAACATTATGCCAAATGAAAGAAACTGGACATAAATGACCACATATTATGTGATCTCATTTATATAAAATTATGAGAACAGGCAAACTCATAGAAAAAGAAATCAAATTAGTAGTTGCCAGGCAGTGTGAGCGAGGAGCAAATTGGTACTAGTTGCATATAGGTATGGGCTTTCTTTTCGGGGTGAAGGAACTATTCTGGAATTATGTAATGGTGATGGTGGCACAATATAGTGAAAATACTAAAAACATTGAAGTATATACTTTAAAAGTCATTAATTTTATACAAAATGAATTCTATCTTAAGATGATAACAAAAAATAGAATTATACTACATAACCCCATGACCAAGTGGTATTATCTCAGGAATGTGTGTCTGCTTCAACATCTGAAAGTGAAACACTGTAATATGCCATATTAATAGAAGAAAGCCCAAATCCATATAATCATATTCACAGATGCAGAAAAAGCATTTGATGAAATCCACCAGAGTTTTGTGATAAAGAATTTCATAAAACTAAGAATAGAAAGGAATTTCCATATTTTAATAGAGGACAATCTATGGAAAATCCATAGATTTAAGACTTAAATCCAGACTGAAATCTTTCCACCTATGACCAGGAATAAGAAAAGGATGTCCACTCTCATCACTTACATTTCTTATTATATTTCTTATATTTTACAATATTCTGGAGGTTCGATCCAGAGCAATTTCTTTTTTTTTTTTCAGAGACAAAGCCTTGCTCTGTCACCCAGGCTAGAGTGCAGTGAAATCATCATAGCTCACTGCAGCCTCAAGGTTCTGGGCTCCAGAGATCCTTCTACTGTAGCCTCCCAAGTAGCTGGGACTATAAGCACGTGCTACCATGTCCAGCTAATATTTTCTATTTTTAGTAGAGACAGAGTCTCACTGTTGCTCAGGCTGGTTTCATACTCCTTAGCTCAAGTGATCCTCCTGCCTCAACCTCCCAAAGTGCTAGGATTACAGGTGTGAACCCCCATGCCTGGCCCTAAGCAGGGCAATTGGAAACAAAAAATAAATATATAAATAAAAACTTCCAGATTGGAATGAAAAAATTAAAACTATATCATTTTACAGATAACATGACCTTGAATATAAAAAATCCTAAGGAATCCACAAACTATATTATTAGCATAGTAAATGAATTCAGCAAGTTTGCAGAATAAACAATAAAGAAAATATACCAAATATACAAAAATAAGTTATATTTTTATATAGTAGTTAAGAACACAACAAAAATGAAACTAATAACAAGATTCCATTGATAATAGTATCAAAAAGAATAAATATTTTGGAATAAATTTAATAAAAGTAGCTCAATACCGGTACATTCACAACAACAAAGTATTGTCAAAAGAAATTAAAGAAGGTATAATTAATGGAACAGTATCCCATGTTCTTGGATTGGAAGACTTAAATATTGTTATGATATCAATACACTTTTCAAATATATCTGCAAATTTAGTGTGGTCCCAGTCAAAATCATAGCTGATATTTTTGGCAGAAGGTGATTCTAAAATTTACATTGATAATTAGGGGACCAAAAATCAGCCAATAATCTTGGGAAAAGATCAAGTTGCAAGACTCGCTTTTCTGAATTTCTACATTTAGAAATTGATTTTTGACAAGGTTGCCAAGATGATGCAATGAAGAAAGAATAGTCTTTTCAACAAATTGTGCTGAGACAACTGTAAATCCACATTCATATCCACATTTCACTTCACAAACAAGTAGATGGAGGCTGGGGCTGTGGGTAGTGGGGCTGGGGCTGAGAGTGGTATGCACAACCGACACAGCCATCACTGCTCAGAGGAACATTCTTGGGTATTCTCTGTGCCTACATGTGGCAGTACTGTAACAGAAGCACCTTCCACAAAAGTGCAAAAGGATTCCTTTTGCTAGTAGTTCCTCCTTTTCATACCCATGACAGCCTTTGGCTTGGAAATTGACAGTTACAGTGTCTGAAGCGAAAGCTAAAACTGAAGAGTTAGCATCTAAAGTTCTAGGTGAGCCCATCTGTTTGCCAGTAGACCCAATAGAACTAAAAAATCTGCAGCACAGGCCAGTAAAGGTCGGGGGTACTCTGACCACTCCAAGGACTGTACATGATGTCCCAGACTATGGTGGACCCTGCCAGTGAGGTCTGGGAGGCTGGCCAGATCTTCTCTTTAGCCCTGAATGGGGCCTATGCCATCACTCCCTTCCACTGCACTGACCTGGAAATTACCATCCTGGCAAATAGAGGCTTTATCCCTAGGAAAACCATGAATTCTGATATTCAGAATAAAGGCCAGATAGAAGGAGAAGTGAACCTAGTTGGCATGGTGAGGCTGATAGAAATCAGGAAGCCTTTTGTCCCCCAGAAAAATTCAGAAAGGAACCACTGGCATTATTAGGACCTGAAGGCCATGGCCAGGAACACAGGCAAAGGCCCCAATTTCATCAATGCCAACTTCCAAAGCACACTCTCTGGAGGACCCCTTAGAGGTCAGATCAGAGTCACTGTGAGGAATGAGCACATGCAGTACATTGTAAGCTGGTATTAACTCTGTGCAGGCACATCACGCCTGTGGATTAAGAAATTCCTATGCCAAATACATGACACGTGATGACATTGGTTGATATAGCCTGGTCCCCGAAAAATTGAGGAGTTGCTGAAGAGGGGAAATAGAGACTGATTTTATGTTGGATCATGTACTATTGGTATAAATAAAAGTCCTGGAACTCCCTTTCTACCATAAAAAGCAAACAAACATTAACCCAAAATGGCTCATATATTTACATATAAGAACTAAATGCATAAAATTCTCACAAGAGAACATAGGTATAAATATTCAAGATCTTGGATTAGGCAATCATTTCTTAGGTATGGCTTTAAAAACAAAAGTGATCAAAAATAGATTATCTTGACTTCACCAAATTAAAACCTTTTCTGCCTCAAAGGACACTATCAAGAAAGTATAAAAATGGCCCACAGCATGAGAAAAAAAGTTTTCAGATTGTGTATATGATAAGAGCCTTGTATACAGAATTTTTAAGTCACCCTTACAACTCAAGAATAGAAAGACAAATAACCCAATTAAAAACTGGGCAAAGGATTTGAATAGACATTTCTTCTAAGAAGGTATACATCCAAGCACAAACATATGAAAATATGCCATAAATCATTAGTCAATGGGGAAATGAAAACCAAACCCACAATGAGCTACCTCTTCATCTTCACTAGTGTTACTGAAAGCTCAGCACTTGTCCTTGAGGCCACATACAAAGAAAGAGAAGTTTATTATTACCTTGCTGGCAAAGGAAGAAAATGGTAGACTATTGTCTCAAAATCCAAATTCCTGTACATAGCATAAATATAGAGTTTTTAATGGAAAGTCCCTCAGTTCTAGGCTACTGTCATTGAACTGCAATTAATAATTCCAATCTTCCCATCTCTGCCTAAGACAAAGCCTGTGACCTCCGTCCACCTGGGAGGCCCACCCAGACCTCCCCTGGCCAGGTGTAGGGCCTGAGATGGAGCTGATAGTTCAGTTGAGCTATCTCCTATAACACAAAGAACAAGAGATATTTCCCTGCCCCTCCCAACCACCTGCAAGAGGTAGATATGCAGGCCTCAATTCCCCAAAAGACCGGGGGAAGTTTTAAAGAGACAGAAAACATCTTTTGCCATTTTTATTCCAGGCCTTTCCCTCTGTTACATATTCCCCACTCTGAATTTTATGCTTCCATATCTATGGGAGGAGGGGTGACTATTCTGTTACACTAGGATGGCTATAATCAATAGGCCAGACAATAAAAGGTATTTGAAAAAGATTTAGAAAGGTTAAGACCCTCATACATTGCTGCTAGGATTATAAAATGGTTCAGGTACTTAGGAAAATAGTTTGGCAGTTTTTTGAATTGTTACATATTGAGTTATCATTTGTTATGGGTTGAATTTAGTTTCCCAAAATAATATTTGAAGTCCTAACCCCAATATCTATAAATGTGACATTATTCAGAAAAAAAAATATTTTTAGACGTGATCAAGTTAAGATGATGTTATTAAGGTGGGCCATAATGTCATAAGACTGTGTCCTTATAAGAAAGAAGAAATGCCGTGTGAAGACAGAGATACACAGGGAGCATGCCATGTGACAACAGAGGCAAAATTTGGAGTGATAAAGCAATAACCCAAGGAATGTAAAGGATTGCCAGCCACCTCCAGAAACTAGGAAGAGGAAAGGAAGGATTGTATGCAAATCTAAGAGAGATCATAGTCCTGTTCATACCTTGATTTCAAACTCGAGCCTGGAGAAAAACTATGAGAGAATAAATTTCTATTGTTTTAAGACACTTGTCTTGTGATACCTTGTTATGGCAGTCCTGGGAAATTAATATAATACATGACCTAGCAATTCTACTCCTATGTATACACCCAAGAAAATTGAAAACATAGGTTTTACACAAAATGAATTCCTAAAAATGGAAAACATAGTAAAACACATGTACTTATTTTGTATATCAAATTAATGACAAACCTCACAGTGAAAAGAATTACTCCAAGTGAATTTAGAACATAACATCTTGTTTATACCTACATATGTAATATATTCTGTGGATAAATAAAGGTACAAAGTAATTTTAAGCTTCACTCAGTGGTCTTATTGCTAGTAGAAATATCATTATTATTATTATTTTTAAATTGCATATGATTTAAGTAATTTTTTTAATTCAGAACAGTTTTCAAATTACAGAAAAATTATAAAGATAGCACTCTGTGTTCACATATACCTTAAATTCAGTCCTGCCTTTTATTAAAATCTTGCATTAATAATGTACATTTGTCATAATTAATGAACCAATATTATTACATTATTATTAATTAAATTCCAAATGTCACTCACATTCCTCAGATTTTTTTTTTCCTAAAGTCTTTCTTTCTTTTCCAGAATGCCATCTAGGATACCACATTACATTTAGTAGTCATGTATCCTTAGGTTCCTCTTTTCTGTGACAATTTCTCAAACTTTCCTGGTTTTTGAGGACTTCAACGGTTTTCAGTACTTGACAGACATTTTATTGAATGCCACTCAACTAAGGTATGTCTGATAATTTTCTCATAATTAGGCTGAGGTTACTGGTTTTTTTAAGGAAAACTACAGAGATAAAGTATTATTTTCATCTGTGAAGTAAAATAAAATCTTAAGTCTCACCCCCCACTGGCTGACTGAATGGATCCCCTTGTGGCCAAAGAAATATCTAAAATTAAATTGCCTACCAGGAGGAGGAAGGTCAGACATGCCTCATCATGCCCCACTCCTTTTTGGAGACATCCTTTGTAACCCATTAACAGGCCTAAGGGTATGCAAGACAAACAAACCTGCATGTCCTCAGTTTACACAACAAATCTATGTCCTGTGGCTTATGTCTGATTAACAGCTTCTTATCTTAAAACATTCCAAGCCTCTAGACAAAGTTTCATGTCTTTAAGCAATTAAAGGTCAAAGAATTGTGAACTAAAATAAAAGTTTAAGTCTCATCCCCACTGGCTGACTGAATGGACTCCCTGGTGGCCAAAGGAATATCTTAAAACTAAGTTGCCTGCCAGGAGGAGGGAGGTCAGACATGCCTCATCATGCCCCACTCCCTTCTTGGGGACATCCTTTGTAACCAATTAACAGGCCTAAGGGTATGTAAGACAAACCTGCATGTCCTCAATTTACACAACAAATCTATGTCCTGTGGCTTATCTCTGATAAACAGCTCCTTATGTTAAAGCATTCCAAGCCTATAGACAAAGCTTCATGTCTTTAACCAATTACAAGTCAAAGAATCTTTAAACCCACCTATAACCTGTAAGCTGACCCCCTACTTCCAGATGGCTCACCTTTTTGGGCCAAACCAATGTATGACTTCCAGGTATTGATTTATGACTTTACCTGTAACCCCCCTGTCTCCCTGAAATGTATAAAACCAACCTGTAATCCAGTAACAGCAAGTCCACATGCTCAAGGCTTCTTGAGCATGGCTCCAGGTCATGGTCCTTAAATTTGGCTCAGAGCAAATCCCTTTAAAATTACTTTACAGAGTTTGGCTTTTTTTCTTTGAACACATCATATTATATCAAGTATGCATATTATCAACATGATTTATCACTGTCAATGTTGACTTTAATTTCCAGGCTTGAGGTATTATTTTTCAGGTGAAGGGGCTCAGGAAATTTCACTCCAAAGTATGACTCATAGGTATAAAAAATATTTTGGATTGCTGGCCCCTTGAGATCAACGAACCATTGGAGGTATCTTTCCCTTTATCTACATAAACTGGACCAATCTAATCAAAAGATCAAAGGAGGCAATTAACTTGCTTTCCTCTTCCTGGTATTTCAATATATTGCAGGAAAGAAGATCAAGAATGCAACCAGATCTGCCCCAAATCATTTAAAACATAATATCTGTCTCTCAGGTTAATTTACAAGTCAATCTGTTTCCCTCATCCATTCATCCTCCCTAGCTACCCTTTATCACCCCTAAATAAAATTACCTATACTCCTCATTTCCCCCCTCTCCTCTAAAAGGCATGTATAAAAATATCTGAACTTCATTGGCATATAGGCTAATCACTCTGTGATTCTCCCTATGCCTATGGTAAATAAACCCTTCTCTTATTAATTTGCCTTAATTGTAAGTTGATCTTTCAGCAAACTTTGGGGGGAAAAGGCAAGATTCCCCTCACCCCTACAGGACCAAAAAACCAAAATTAAAATTCTATAATGTTAAATTTGAAGTCAAAATATTGTTATACTATTATGGAGATTTTTCTTACAAAACATTACTTTGCACTATTTGATAGGCCTCAAATGCAATCACAATTCTATAGTAATTTGCACATTAAATACCTTGATTGTAAACTCATGTAAATATCATACCATTCTCCTTTAGAAGAAACCAGGGATCTTTGTAAAAACTGATTCAGGCACTGAGCAAGTACATTTTTACCCCCATAATATGTTGATATATATAAAAAAAAGAAATTGGTAAAATCAAACAATTTGAGCATCAAAAAGATTGATGAATGAAATTTATTGAAGAATATTTAAGATACAAACTCTGAAGTAATTCTTTCAGAGTAATCACTAAATTCTTATTAAATGATTAGAAGTAGTTCTATTCACTTAGGTACTACACCCCCATTGAGGATTTCATTCTTCTCAGTTTGATAATTTTAGTCATCATAATTAATTAGCTCAAAACATTCAGTTTGCTTGTCAGAAAGAAGTTTCTTTCATATTTTTTCTGTAGGCTTATGTATTAAATTATAGGCTATGGTATCATCTGGAAGGATCAAAGGAGGACAACTTCAGACACTCAGTGTAAAGAACTATACTAGGAACTCAACTATTGTTATTATTTTAAAAAATATTCATGAATTTTCTTAAAGATGGTAAGGCAGATTTTATTCAAGGAGAACCATGCCCATAGGTATAGGGACTACTGAAGTGGGTCTTGTAGCGGAGAAGAGAGATTGGACTCAACTCTGAGTCCAACAAAATCAAGTTGGGGTTTATAACCAAGGAGCAAAGTGAGGGCCAGTGGATGGAGAATTACTATGAGGAAAAATCAAGGATAAGGGGTTTCTGGTTAAACTGGCTTGATATTATTGCTGAAAGCATACCAGGGTGAAAAAATATTGAGGGTGATTAAATACAAAGGCTGGGAGATTTTCACTAAAATGATTTAGCAGAATTCTTGCTCAAACTAGATTTGACAAAAACAGAAAGAAAAGCCTAGGGTTGGAACTACTCAGGCAGGGGACTCAGAGGAGACTGGCTAAAGTTTTGGTCAAGGGAGAGAGTCTTTGTTTATACACCTCCTTAGAGAGATATTACTACTATGAGCAGGCATCTGTTCTTGAGGAATTAAGACTAGTGATTTCTAGGTCTATTTTAGACTAGAAACAGATGGCTTCATAGAAGTATATTGCTGAACCAAGAATGGTAGAAAAATCTGATTATACAGGATTGGATGAAAATGATTGTGGTTATTTATTTGGCTATTTTTTTTTTTTTTTGCATTTTAAGAAAATATTCCATCATCTAGGAGGCTTACAATAAAACTCATGTTTTCCCTCTTATTTCCTCACTGTTAATTTAGTAAGCTAGAAACTGTCAATTGGGAAAAAAGATTCTTTAAAAACTATACTCAAGGGGTTCACTTATCTAAACAAAACTTTTAAAAAGACATCCTTCCTTGATTGTATTATTCTTGATGACTTCTCAAAAATTATAGAAATAAAAATGTGTATGTATGAGAGATGATCCAAATTTAGGCATGGAGGAATTAAATTTTTCAAAATACTTTTCCACCTGGGGAGACCTCATTCATTAGATTTCAGGAACAATATTTCCATCAATTTAAGTGAAAGCATGATCTAGGAAATATTAATACTAACACGGAGAATTAACTACAAGCTAATCAATCCTCAGGGGGAATTTAAACATAGTGGTTGTAATAATTAGAATTCAGAGTAGATTTTTGCTTGGGTTTGGTTTTCTAATGGTTTATGCTTAGTAGAACTACAATTTTCATTTTATGAGGACTGCTTGGTTAAATTTTTATTTGTTCTCACTATGTGCATATTTAATCAAGCAAATTGAAGGGTATCAGATTATGCCACCCCAAAATATGCAACTTCAGCATAAGGATTATTTTGAACTAAGGGCAATTATATAGCAAATAGTGAAGGAGCTCTTTGCCCTTCCCCTGTTTACCTAAAGAGAGGGTCATAATTTTCCATTTGTAAAGGTGTTACTGTACTGAGAAGACCCCTGTGTGTCTGTATGAGTTATGATCTCAGCCTTACAAACAAAGAAACATGACACTTCCTGGAATACTGGAAATTATCAGACTCTGAAGAATTTAGAAAAATATAGATATTTATAGATATTTCATTTGAAATCTGGAGAGGAGCACTCAAGTCTTTGTTTATAGCTCCAAGCAGAGAAAATGATAAGTGCAGAATATACAAATAAATGAACATTTCTTCAACCAATAATAACCTCAGAGTGTAGCTCTGGCTTATTTTTTTAATTAAAGATCCTGAACAAATTTAACTTATTGATCTAGACTGTAGTTTTCAACAGTTACGTCAATCCCTAGATTCATTAACTATAAACAAATAGGTTTCTGTTGGCTGTCATTGCATCTATAAAAATAAAGCAAGCTAAAAAACTGCAACAATATAAAGGCACAGATGCATAGACAACATGCTATAGTTATCATTAGGTCATCATTGAAATTATTTCCTAATATAGGAAACTCCTTTAAACAAATAAAATCATCACATATACAAATATTCCTAGCAATTGTGATTATATATTCATTATATAAATTAAGCCAATGCTCAAATTTTCACAATATGCAAGATTTGTAAAACATGATTGACTAAGCCGTTAATTAAACTAATGATCTTAGCATAAAAAGACAATGAAATAGATCATTTTAGTAAGGCAAATATTTAATTATTATCTTGATCAAAAGGAGGAATACAGAAAGACAATTGCTCCAACATTGATCTGAGACAGAATTTTGTGGTCTCCTGTGACTAGCTACTTCTAGGAAGAAGTTAACATTTCAGATGAAGTGCTTGTAGACTTTAATGAGCTCAAGACACCCTTGTGGGAATCCCACAGAGTTGACTATCTGCACCTGGGGGAGCCCAGTGACTTTTAATCAGTTTTACAAAGAATCAATGCTCTGTAATTGACTTTATTTTTAAATTCTAGTTTAACTATTTTTTCTTATATAATTTTCCTACTAGAGTAAATCTTTGAATATGCTTGTTTTGATACTTCTGTTACTGAAAGCTTGACCACTTGTTCATGAGGCCAAATCAGAAGAACCAGGACAAGCAGTTTCAGGAGGAAGGAGAGTTTATTTTGCAGACAAAGGAGCAAATATGGTAGACCTTCTTATCTCAAAATCCCAAATTTCCTGAACATAGGCAAAAAATATAGAGCTTTTAAAGGGAGGATTCTCAGCTTCAAGTAATTACTGTGGTTAGCTATTCTAATTGTCTCATCTCAGCCAAAGACAAAGCATGTGAACTGTGCCAGCCACCCATCTGGGAGTCTGGTACCACCTGGGAGTTTCAACAAAATACCTAACCTGCCTCAGGGATGCAGACCAGGCTGCAGTTCCCAAAAGAGTGGGGGAAGTTTTCCAGGTCATTCCCTCTGTTACATTTCCTTGTAGCAAATTTAAAATACATTTTGATTTGTGCTTACAATCTCTTTGTCAGAAAAAACACATACAGACATATAAGGAGCATTGTACCTTCAATGCTACTAGGGACAATCTAAATTTTAAAGACGGACTTACAATGGATATACAAAATTTGTGCATTAACTTAAACTCTGGATGTTATCTTCTCAATCCCACCTCCCCCTGCCAAGATAATAAAATACATCCATGATATCTCCTTTAATCTTTCCAAACAACTAACAGTTACATTACATTAAAATTCATTAAAATTTGATATAAAGACTTCACAAAGATTCTTTATTTGGCCAAACTTTAGCCAGGCTGCTGAAACTTCTCCTGGGTCCATCTGTGTACTTCCTTGTAAAATGTAATTTTAGCAAAGAACTCTGCTAAGTCAATTTAGTGAGAACCTCCCACCCCAGATATCTTATTACCCTTAATACGTGATCACGTTTCTCATCCAGTATGATGCCTAATCACTCTGTCCTGTCTTCAACAAGAATCATATTTGGTCAGTTTAACTAGAATCCCCTTTACCCCTGATGTTTCCTCTTAGTAATTTTCCATTTACTGATCTTACTCTACTCATTGGCTATAAATTCCCACTTGCCCTTGCTGTATTTGGAGTTAAGCTCAATCTTTCTTTCCCGCTGTAAGACCCTGTTGCAATAGTCTCTGTACTTACTCCAATTGCCCTAAATAAAGTCTTCCTTATCATGCTTTCACAAGTACCATTAAATAATTTTGTTTTAACAGACAATATTAAAACAGAATGAGATCACACCATAGGCAACAACAACAACAAAAGATTATTTGTCCAACCCTCATTGATGCTAGCCTTAAAGGAAGAATTGTTTGAAAGGCCAGAAAAGAGATAGATGCAGGAATATAATATGCAGACATGGTGGGGCATGGAAACTAAGCCAATCATACTTTGATTATCAAATTAATTGATTTTTATGTACATTATGTTTGAGAGAAGCATCACTATTAAATGTAACTCTCCCTCTTCATCCTGCCTTTGATTCATTTAACTATAGTACCACTTCTCCTAACCAAATAAATGAATGGTTATCACATGAAAGCAAGCCACTGAATTTCTTCCAGGAGGAGAGTAAATAGTATTTTAGACCAAATAAATTCTAGGAAAGGATATAACTTGTAATGATAGGGAACACTGATACAATGTACTAATAAACTAGAAGTAGTAGAATAATTTCCTTCATGTAGTTATGAACTAAAATAAAATCTTAAGTCTCCCCCCCATCAGCTAACTGAATGGATCCTCTCTTGGCCAAGGGGATACCCTAAAACTGAGTTGCTGGTTATGAGAGGGAGGCCTGAAATGCCTCATTATTGCCCCCCTCCCTTCTTAGAGATACCCTTTGTAACTCATTAACAGACCTAAGGCTATACAAGACAAATTTACAGGTCCTCAATTTAACAAATTATGGCCAGCAGCTTGTCTCTGATTAATAGACTTCCTTATCTTAACTTAAAATATTCCAAGCCTTTAGACAAAGCTTCATTTCTTCAACGAATTACAAGTCAAAGAGTCTTTAAACCCACCTATAATCTGTTAGTTTACACTTTGTGATATCCCATCTTTTTGGGCCAAACAAATGTATGCCTTTCATGTATTGATTTATGACTTTATGTGTAATTTCTGTCTCCCTGGCATGTATAAAACCAAACTGTAACCCAGCCATAATGAGTCCACTTGCTCAAGGCTTATTGGGTGTGGCTCTAGGCCACGCTCCTCAAATTTGGCTCAGAATAAATTTCTTTAAATTATTTTACAGAGTTTGGCTTTTTTTCTATTGACATAGTAGTTCATTAGAGTGCCTTTGGATACGATAAAGACTCTGTTTTGCTGTGCATGAATACATTTCAGATTAAAGATGAAAGTTTAGGGGCAATATTGTTGTAGGGAAGGAATTTAAAGAAAATCTCTTGACCATTTTTGTAATTTGGCAAACTTTTAAAAAAATTCAAATAGTATTTGAGCAGACAGGTATGACTCTAAGTTGGCATTAGGTTAAATGTTGAAGGAAAGCTTGTATTTAAAGTGCCTTTAGAATCATAAAGGAAAAATAAGTATAATATCTTAACAGAGTCAAAGAATATCAAAATAAAAAAATGTAATAAAGGAAAAATAATTACAAAAAACATGGGAAGAAAGTACTGCAATTCAAATCTGAAGAAACAATTAAATTTAATCTTGGAAACATTGGCCATGAGCCTGACATCTTTGTATAGTATAGAAGTCCTGGTAAAACAATTACATATTTTTAAATCTTAGTGAATCTCATATGGATTTTAAGACTTAATTCTGTATTCTAGCGAGGGCTCTCCTATCAATATGCTACCTCAGTGAAATGGAAAGGTAACCCCAAAGTACTTGGACTAAAAATGTTGTTTTTCTCCTTTTTTGTTTCTAAATATCTAATCCTGGGTATGTTTCAAATTAAGAATAGATATTATGAAGTATATCAAAGCTATATAACATTAATATTTTAGTCTTAGGTTTAAACATAATCAATTGACATTTGTTCTTTTATTTAAAATATTTGCTTTGTAATTAAAATTAAAACAATGAAATTGAATACTAGATTTAGATTTGTTTTTGAGTTAAAAGGTATAAGAAATTATTACTAAATTTGCAAAATAAGTAAAATATTAAGGAAAACTTCATATTTGCCATATTTATAAATTTCCCTTATACTTATCAATATAATTAAGTAACTAAGTATGTCTTGTATTAGAAAATTGCAGCACATAAAAAAGAAAGACAAATTACCCTTGTGAGCGTAATTATTTCTTGACAAACCAACACACAGGACAAATTATTATAAGTTAAAATTCATTTTAGGAAAAAAATGAAGAGAAATATAAGAATATACACATTACAGAAGAACCAAACTAACACACATTTATGTTGAAACAACACCACATCACATTAAATAAACACAAGTACTTGAATAGTTAACATTAGTTATCAAGACACAACCAAAGAAGGCATTTCTCATTTTACTAATTACTATCTAATATGTACCTGCTCTCATTAAGCTCTTTTGTAGCTATTATTAATTACATACTGAAGACTATAATCACAAGTAAAACATACATAAAATATTTAATGCTTATATGACTCAATAATTAAAAATCAAAACCATAGAACAAAAAGAAAAGACAAAGATTGGAAAAAGAAAACAATACAGATTGGCATAAGATTATAAACTTCTATAATTTAGAAAATCACCAGTACTCTGGGAAGAGAACTTCATGTGATGTACACTAACCATTTTAATGCAAAGATGGTGTGGCCCTATGGTTTTCTCATCTTGTGGTGCTCAGGTGTACACAAAGGCCACGAATCTAAATTGGTCCCTGAAAATATCAAGGAAAACCTCATAAGCTGATATTAGGATATTAAACGAAACTCTGCCATATAATTATTTTCTTTGACCTTGGCTAAATAACTTTGAAAAATAGAATATAAGCTGATAAAACACTTATGGATAATTTAGTCAAACTCTTTTATTTTAAATGAGAAACCTGAGACTCAGAGTAACTTGACCAATTCTGCAGATAATCAGTTTCACAGGAAGAATTAGAATCAAAATTTCCTAACAGTTAAATGTTTATTTCATTAAATTGCACACAATCTCTTGGGAACTCAGCTATTACAACTATAGAAATGGAAATAGTTAAACCTCCTTTATATCTTTAGTAGGGCTATGAGTCAAAGGGAATAATATATATGAAAGAATTTTGTCAACTAAACAGCAGTGTATAAGTTTGAAATATAATTATATAAAATTGGGAGGAATATGTGTTCATAATAATAACTATCTAAAATGTCCTAGTAAAATAAATAGAAAGCAGTAATGTGACTTTTCCTATAATAATAGATCTTTGGAATATGGTAGTATACTAGATAAAAATTGTGATGCTCTCCATGCCTATGGCATTTCTAGGAGCCTATGCCTTGTTCACACCTCTGAGCAAAAATAGCCATAGAATTGACTCCGTCATCTTCAATGTAAGATTAGCCACTTAAGCAAAAGGTAGGATAGGTAAAAACCTTTGGCTAGCTTGCCCCCCACACCCTCAATTGAACTGAATTGATCCAAATTTGTTCCCTGGGAA
>VSMD01131365.1:0-24847 GCA_008750895.1 Mirza zaza | reverse complement strand
AATATAAATTTGCTATGTAGAAGATCTTTTGGGGTTGTATCTATTTGGGGATCTCTGAGCTTCCTGTATCTGGATGTATAAATCTCTTGCTAGATTCAGAAAGTTTTCAGAAAGTTATTATATTGGTAAATAGATATATTTATTTATATTCAGAAAGTTATTATATTGGTAAATAGATTTTCTATTCCTTTGGACTTTTGTTCATTTTATGTAACACCCAATATTTGAATATTTGGTTGCTTTATGGTGTTTGATTTGTCATATAGGCTTTGTTTATTCTTGTTTATTTTATTTTAGTTTTTTGGTCTGAGTGGTTTATTTCAAAAGACTTGTCTTCAACTTCTGAAATTCTTCTGCTTGATCTAGTCTGTTCTCAAAGCACTTGAATGTATTTTTTATATCATGCATTGAATTTTTTAGTTTCAGAATTTGTTTGGTTCTTTTTTATGATATCTATCTCTTTGGTATATTTCTCATGCATATCCTAAAATGTTTTTTCTGATTTCTTTGCATTTTTTATTTATTTCTGTTGTATCTCACTGAGCTTCTTTAATATCATTGTTTTGAATTATTTTTCTGACATAGATTTCTTTTTCATTGGACTTTTTTACTGTCAAATTATTGTACTCCTTTGGAGGTGTCATATTTCCTCACTTTTTCATGTTTCTAGCATCCTTATGTTGATGTCTCAACATCTAGTGTAACAGTTGCTTATTCTAGTTTTTGAATTGAATTTTGTAGAAGAAGATTGTTTCCTAATGATGTGTACAGTGATGATTGGGAAGTGTGCTTTAGCTTTGATTCTGGGTGCTTGCTATTGTGTAGCCTCTGTATCATTTCTTTGGCTGTGTCCTGTGTCAATGGAGTTGGTAATTTCCTTAGTTGGCTATAATTGTTAGTAGAGGCTGTGGTGAGGCTTTTCTGGGGATGTGGGTGGGCTAGTCTTTAGGTCCCAGTAATGAGAGCAGCAGGCTAAGCATGCTTGCACAAGCCAAGATGCCTTGAGGTTATTAATAATAATAATAAATCCAAGGAAATCTATTTCTCTCACTCTAGATAATAAGCTCCTCAAGAACAGAGGCCCTAACTTCTGCACTTCTCTTAGCAAATAGTAAAGTTATTTGACAAATAGTAGGTTCTCAATGTGTTTTTACATTGACTCTTGAGCTTGAACCAAGTTTTATTTGTTTTATTCTAATATATCTTATTATAAAAATTATTCTCACTAAAAAAAATTAAGCAAAAGAAAATGACTTCAATTGTGATTTCTCTTTGATGTTTATTAATATTAAACTAGCATTTTTAGTAATAGACCTATATTTTCTTTTCTCTTTTTCTTACTAGACACCATTTTCCAAACTTTGTCTCTTGAAACACTCATCTGGAAGATATTAGTGATTTTTCTGTCAAATAAATTTGGGAAAAATGATATTAAATACAGTTAAGCAAATTGTTGGCATTTACAGGGCTTCTCAGTCTTAAATATTCTTATATTTAGGGTGGACATCAAAGAGAGGAAATACAATATAGTATATGGCCTTTTGCAAATGTATTCATTCATTTTTTCAACAGTTACTATTGCATGTCTACTATGTGCCAGACACTACTGATGCATTGGGGATATAGCAGTGAATGAGATAGACAAAAGCCTCCTGACATTATGGAGCCAACCATCTAGTTGGCCATGGAATCTTTCCATCCTCAGACTATATTTTGGAGTATGCTGCTCTGGATATAACTCAAAAAGAACGTTTGATTTTCCTTAGTGTATTTTGTCAGTCTCAGCTTATTTCATTCTCAGACCTTCTTAAGAATAATTTTTATAAGTGTTTCTTGCCACTTGTTTTTCTCTTGAAATATAAGTTCTTTATATCATTTATACAAGTCCTTAAAATATGTGAGCTTATCATTTTTAGCCATTTTATAAACTTTGTTAGTTTAAAACGTTTGATTTTGTAAATGGCCTAAAAGAAGAGCCTATGTGAATGCTAGTTAGCTGGGGCCTTTACATTTAATATCTTATAGCAGAGATTTTTAAAAAGGTTTTTCATAATTAATTAGAGTGAAACTAAAGTGAACTCTGCAAAATATATATCAGAAAGCTGTTACATAGATGTAATGAAATCATTAAGGCAAGACGCCTTGAAATTGTTAATAATAATGATAAAACCAGGGAATCTATTCCTCTTAAGTTAAGAAAAAATATAAGGAGAAAGGCAAAAGATGTTTTTCCATTTAACTTTGAACAGATAGTCTTGCCATTGCATTCTTCTTATTTAAATATTACATTTCTATCACTACTCTGGGAGAGAGACCTGTGCTACCAATATTGTTGCCTAAATGGTTCATGTATTTTAAATTTCTACTGTGAATTCTACTCTTACATACAAAAAGCTTTATGTATTAAGCACTTACAGTTATGGTTACATTAAAATCTCAATGAAAACTATCTTTATCTATAAATGAAGTCTGTTTAATTCCAGGTTTTTGCTCATTTTGTTAGCATCTCTGCAACACAAATTCCACTATTCTAAAACATCTTAATAGACTAGTAGATTCTGTTTTGAAATATTTCTGTTGTTATAATGAACTATATATTAAGTTTACCTAGAAATTGGGGTGGTTAATATATAGTGAAGACATTTTTTATTGAAGGTAATGAAAAAGAGATTTATTTGCTAACCTTTTTCTGAAACTAGACTATTCTGTATCATAAAGGACAAATATTCATTATTTTAAGGCCCTTTTTTTGTGAATTGGGCAATTGACTTGGTTTGGTCTTTTTAGAAGGGCTAAAATTATCCATTAATAATTAAACATGCTACAAATGTAAAACATGTCTCATACTATTTCAAATATAATTGACAAAAATAATTTGTGTATTTCTGATGGTATGTTCTTTCAAAATGTGTTGTCTTAAAAAAACTGTTAGTTAGTGAAAACTGTTATTTGATCATGAGACCATGCATGAAGTACTTGTAATTCTGCCCTCAAAACATTAAATTTACAATTTCTATATTATAATAATGATAAAAATATTATAGTCTAAGAATACTTTTTCAGGATGTATACTTTTATAACATGAAAATTTCTTGTTGGACATTTCCACTTGGTATTTTATTAGGTTAAATCAATATACTCTGTCCATATTTTCTCTTTTAATTCTTTCATCAACTCTGTTCAAACTTTTAAACCTATGTGTCTTTGCTTGTCAAATTTTTATAGACAAGAGTAAAATTTCTCTTCCCTTGATTAGCTTATAATAGATATTTTTTTTCTATTCTTTTTTCTTTACCCAAAATTAAATAACTGCTCTGTTTTGAATATTACAAAACTCTTACTCCTTGCTCCTCCTTTTGCAAGTATTTTAGATGGATCTTTTAAGCAAAGATTCTGGGATGACTGCTAGCACTCACTCCTGTTTAGGAGTGCCTGTCGTTCTAATGTTAACATCTTTTTTATAAAAGATAAAACTGTTGATTTTCTAGAGATTCTTTGGGTATTTATTACCTCAATAGTGCATGCTAAAAGAACAATAGCATCTAATAGTCACTACTAAGGTATATGAAGTTCAATTACTCAAATATTAAGACAGTAAAATTCATAAGAACTTATTTTCTGTTTGAAACATCTCATTACATTTTCTTGTCTATAAAGTATAGAAAGTTTTAAAACTTCAGAATGGAATAATTTTGTATCCACTATTAGGTGAGGGAAAAGTATTTGTTTCTCTTTTCCCACATGAAAAAGTGGACGTATTGATAGTCAGTTATTATGTAAGAGAAACTTGCTCTAGTTTGCTATTTCTCTGGCTCCTAACCTAGGCAAAAAGACTTATTTGTATGCTCTTGCATAGCTCATTGGAGAATTTATTGCAGTCTGGGGCCATATTTCTAACTTGTAATGAAGAATCCCTTTATCCTGCTTTGTGCTTAATGTGTATATTGCACTGGGAGCCCTTTAACAGAGAGTGGACTCATCTTGGACATGTTTGATATCTGAGACCTGTTCCACAGCCATGTGTCTTAGTATCTATAAATCTCTATCACTATGTCTGTTTTGAAATTATTTACCTAAGGCAGAGTCCCCTATGGCTTAAACAGTCAGAATTCATACATATGTAAAAATAAAGAAAGATGTTTTGCAATGTATAATGATCTGTAATGTATTACTGAACATATTCTCTCCATGGGCAATCTCATCACTACCATAAAGCCATTCATGATCTGCTGCTTTGTTTCCCTCAAAAGAACTCAATTTTCTAGCTGTGTCAAACTCTTTTCAGTTTCTTCAATGTTCCTTTTTATGTTTTAACTCACATCCAAATCTTTGTATGCGTTGTTCCTTCTGTCTAAAGTAACCTTCACCAGCTTTTTAACTTGAACTCTGCTTGCATTCAGTACTCAATGTGGCATACATGGTCTGGGAAGAGAGTTTTTCCATATTCCACCCTTCAAGTCCCTGCCAGTAATCTTCTAGACCAACATACACGTGTGCATATGCAAACATAAACCTTCCTCTGTGCATTAATTCCCTCTTGTGCATATATCCAACACAAAACTTATCACATTCTACTTGTGTTTATTGTCTCAGTCCCTACTCCCTACTGTAAGGTGAATTTCTTTCAGGCATACCACATCTTCCATCATTACATTCCTGTGTTTTTCAAAGTGCTTAGTATATAAAAGCATTTCATGTAATGTTTACTTAATGAATAAATATTTAGGCAAGAGAGATAGCAGTGCAAGTTGGAGTGGGTAGAAAAGGCTGCCTGAAAAACCTGGGTGTTACAGTTGATTTTGAAAGATGAGTAGTGCATGGATCAGCACTTCAAGAGGAGGGGCATGAACAAAGGCAGAAGTGGTAGGATGGGAGAAGAAAGGTAAATGGAACCCATAAAGTGGCAGGTAGGAAGTGGTCGAAGACGGAACAAATCAAGAACATCCTAAGAAGCCTGACAGCTAGGTTGAAGGTTTTAGGCTTGAATCAACAGGCAGTAGAGATTTACAATTTAAAGATTTGAATGATCTGGCAGTGAAATAAATGGGTTGGAAGAACACCTAGAATTATGAGTGACAGTAGTAGGACTATAAGAAAAAGATGGAAATGAAATAGTTATAAGACAGTTAAAGAAAGTTAAGTGTGATTTGTTAGTGTTCTTATTTGCAATATAATATTAAGTATATTAATACTCAGTGTTTGAAGACTTTATATTTGCAGTGGACCTATTTTCTCTGAAGCTAGTTGACTATTTTTAATTTTTGCTTCTTGAGACCTTTACCAATTCTTTTGTAACTGTCCAGATGTTCAAGTAATGACTTGTTTGTATTTACCACTGTATCTCCACTCTGTTTTTAAAATTTTTTGCCAGATCTATATCTTTGATAAGATAACAAAAAATAATAGGCAACTCCCTATCTTCTTCTTTAACATGATATTCAGTTAATTGAAAAGTACTCACTGCAAGAATAAAGTACAACTGAATATATATTTAAAACTGGTAGAAGAACATACTTTTAAAGTAATTAATGATTATCTAACATTTGATTATAAACTAAAGTTATGTTTAGGGTTTTCATAGTTATCTATACTTTATTGAGCAAATTCTATTTGAGAATTAAATATTGTTTTCCTAACTTGAAGTGTTATTTAAAGATTATTTATAAAACATCTAAATATTTTTGAATATTTATACATATGTACATATATATGTACACTCAAAAATATGCATACATGTTACTTTAATGAAACATTATGACTAAATGAAAGAATTAATTCTTAAGCAGGGAAATATATAGTCTTTTAGCCTTGTCTTCTCAACCATCCATTCCCTTGAGAAAGCAAATTTTGTTCAGACACAAAAGAAAAATGTACTATTAAGATGCAATTCAGAAGTGACAAAAACTGTAAGTGCAGCAGCCGGCTCACAGCACCTCCTTTATATACTCGGGGACATTGGGGCCGCATTAATTTTTTTGCATGTGATATCCATCCCATGTGCAAATTAGCAATGGAAGGACCATAATCTGTCTTATATGAGAGCTCTTTTCCCAAGAGCATATTTAGTAATGCATGCGTCTGTAACTCTGTGTAATTCAATGCTCTGTATTCTGTTTGTTTGTTTTTATTTTAAATAATATTAGAAAATATTTTCAAAGGAAAAATATTAAGAAGTAACTTATTAATAAACGTTAAAAAATTGCAGAGAGATATGAAAATTGATGAAATAACACTATTTTTTTTCAAAGTTTATCAAGTGGCAATAAATAAATTTTTAATGGGAATTGAGATTTGTAAGAAAACCCTTCTGTATCTTAACTAAATAAGATGTGAAATTTTTGACATATGGTAATGGCTCAATAAATATATGTTGAACTTCAACTTTTTTTTGAATTTTGAATTTCAAAATATTTTTCTCAGCAGAATATTTTATCTTGCTGTACTGTTTGTTTCCCAGAGCTTCTACTTTGTTCTAAATTTTCCTTTTATTTGGAAAAGTGGGCAACTCTTATTTCATTGATACCATATCTCCTTTGATTATATTTATTTAAAAATAAATATAATAAATAAATTTGTGTCTTCCTTCCATGTTGATTGTTTTCCCAACTGGTAACCCATTCTTAAATTCATACTAAAAAGGGAAATGTAAAAATTAGATTAGAATCAGTGTTGCTGTGAGAGTGGCTTTTCGACTGATAGATTTTATTCTACTGTGATATGGCCTTTTAATCAAGACATCTCCAGATGTTGGTATTTGAACTTGTTTCTCTGGGACCTCTCAATAGCTTTTGAAAAGATTCAATCAGTCTTCTGAGCAATATAAGTCTAACTGCCAGTTCACTCAGATGAGCAAGGAAAGAGTTCAATGGGTAGGCTTTGGATTGAAATCCATGTATTCCATTTGGTACCTCACTTTGGCTGACCTCTGTCCTGCTTTCCCCGAGACCAGAACTTTTTGGTGTAAATTTTGCTGAGAATAGGCTCTTCTTGTGGATGTATGGACGGGAATAGGGACCTGGGGCTATCATTACTCCTTACATACACTTTTTTTTTTTTTTTTTTTTGAGACAAGAGTCTCACTCTGTTGCTCGGGCTAGAGTGCTGTGGCGTCAGCCTAGCTCACAGCAACCTCAAACTCCTGGGCTCAAGCGATCCTTCTGCCTCAGCCTCCTGAGTAGCTGGGACTACAGGCATGTGCCACCATGCCTGGCTAATTTTTTCTATATATTTTTAGTTGTCCAGCTAATTTCTTTCTATTTTTAGTAGAGATGGAGTCTTGCTCTTGCTCAGGCTGGTTTCGAACTCCTGACCTTGAACGATCCTCCCTCGTTGGCCTCCCAGAGTGCTAGGATTATAGGCGTGAGCCACCACGCCCAGTCCCTTACATACAGTTTTAATCTGTTTTCAGCTTTATTCCTCATTCTCACCTTCTGCAGTAACTGTAGCTCTAGCTCTTGAACTTTTCCAGGGTTCTGCAGGACAAATTGCCTTATTTCTTTTTGGCGCCTCACTCTTCTGACAATTAGATTTCAGTACTTAACTCTTCTATGTCAGTTGCAAATTTTCTCTCTGCCTTTCACCTGCTGAAAATTAGTTGGTATTTTTAGTTCCTCTTTCTTATCCTCTGTCCTTTTTCTTCTTGTAGGTCTATAACTTTTTTATTCCTTTACTCTTACTTCAGTGGGTTTTGTTGAGGGATTCGAGCAATTCACCAGGTTGCACTAAAGACACACAGGTTGCACAACCTTAGAGGGTCTATGAGAGTTAATATGGGTTTTTTAACATTTGGTCATTTCTTGTATGTTGATCATAATACCTAAAGTAATAATGATGATGAGAATGATAATGACTACCATAACGACAAATTATTTCTACTTTTACTTTAAGCACCGACGTTATTTATTAGACACTTGTTCTTTTTAGCCTCCTATGTTATTAATAAATGCTTTACATATATTAAGTTATTTATTCCTTGTAGCAAGCCTATTTGGAAGTAAAGTCTCATAGAGGTAACTTGCATAAGGGAACACAGCTAGCAAAGGCAAAGCAAAGATACGAATATAGGTGTGGCTGACTTGAAAGGACCATTATTCATAGCTTCTACCAATAATGCCTCCATTATTTGGATGACTTTAAGATTTGAAGAAAACCTGTTTCAATGAGAATTAATTTTACTGGTTTTCCTTTTCTTTTGGGACATTATTTTAAAATGAAGAACATTTCCACCTACACAATGAATTTTGAGTTATTTGGCATCATTAATTCATAAATGTATTATTATTAAATATTTTTAAAATATTTACAAAATATTTGAGACTCACAAAAATTCCATTAAGAAAATTTCAGTATCTCCATTTGCAGAGTGGGAAATAAAGAGCCATAGAAGTTAGTGATACAGATAGTCAATGTCAAGTTGAAATGTGGTTTAGGTATTCTGATTCTAAATCGTGTATTATTTTTACTATACTAGACTGATTCTCCAAATCCTCACTCTTTTAAACCAATGTCCCTAGAAATCAAATTAACAACATCTCCTAAATACTCTTTCAGGTTTTTGCCATTTTCTTCCTATCATAAAAATAGAAAGTACATCCCATCAATACATACATCAAGCAAGTATGGTCCTGATTCTTATGGAAAACAACAATTCCGAGCTGAAGATCCTAAGAAATGGATCTGTGACAAGGTGAGTTAACAAAACATTAAAAAACGGTATTCCTTTTAAAAAGCTAAAAATATATGTTAGTTACAACAAGTATAAATATTCTTATTTCAGTTAAGACCCTTGGTTACAAAGTTATTCATAGCTGCCTTATATAAGATGGTACTGCTAACCTAGTAAGAGATTTGTTTTTAGTTATTTTTTTCATTATTGTGTTTTTATGTTTTATGTTTGTGTTTTTGCGTTTTATGTTTTACTTAACTGCCCTCTGGTCAATGGCATGAATCATTGGCCTTGGCATTTGACTAGGATCAGACCTATTAGTTCTATTCCTAGTCTGTCAGTGAAAATTCATTCATTTGCACACTACCTCCTGTCAGAAGCAATTGAAGTCAGGTACCTTCTACAAGTCAAATATAGTAAGGGTCTTCTTCTCAAAATAAGAATAAGGGGAAATGATCTAGATTAGAAGAGTTTATATACCTGCAAAATAAAGGGGAACCATTACTGCAATGGTAAGTGATTTAAGAATTTCACTTTGTGGGTGTCCAAGATGAAGAGGAAGACTCACAGATGTATTCTTATTACTCAAGAGAAACAAACATATTAGAGCCAAAGGAAAAATGAAGTCTTTCTTTACCAAACTCTAAGAAAAAGTCTTTTTTTTAAGGACATGGTAAATATAGGATTACCAAGTGGTAAATCATGCCAGGGAGGAAGTGAGATATTTCAGAAAGTACCTTTTTCTTTTGCAGCTACTAAGTCATCTTTTCTGAAAATGACATTCAAAAACACTGGTAATTCCAGGGCATAAGAGATATATAAAGTGAATAGTTTGACATGGTTCACTCTTAGAACTGATTGACAAACCTAAGTGTTGCCAACAAAATGTCTTAATCTGTTTTGTGTTGCTATAACAGAATACCTGAGACTGGGGAATTTATAAGTAAAAGGGCATCATTTAGCTCACAGTTGTGTAGGTTAGGAAGTTCAAGAAGCATGGCACTGGCATCTGCTCGACTTCTGGTGAGGACCTTTGTGCTGTGTCATAGCATGTTGGAGAAGGTCACAGGGAAAGTGGACACGTGCAAAGAGGCGAAACCAAGGGATGTCCACTCTAGGGATCAAATTTCAACATGAGTTTTGGTGGGAACGATTTTGAACCACAGCAATGTCATTTCATAAAATTCCACAATCAAACTATTCTAGGCATTTGTTTTTAACTGATATGCAACTATTCAGAATATAAGCTAAATATGACTTTTAACTATTTAATTTCATATTTTAAATGTGTGTAGTTAGATCTATATCTCATTTTCTATTTGACATAAACATTTTGCTTTTATGCCATCTCACCATTCTATTTAATTCAAGGACGAGTTTATTTCTTTAAAATATAAATGACTTATCTCATGACATTCAGCTACTTCAGAGAAATATCCTTGTGAAAAATGTTTGTTTCCTAAAATAATACAGTACTTCCTTTTGGTTTTATGTAACAGATTCACTTATACATTCTGACATATTTCAAGAATATGCATTTGCCTAACTAAAGTAAGCAACTTCATGGAAATATAGAATCTTTTGGATACATGATAAAAAGAAAAGTAGTTTATTTCTTTATTTTGGAGGAATCATTGTGTGCCTCTATATACTTTTAGAAAACATACATATGTAAGAAAATTTATGATTATTCTTATAGGCCCTGAAAATTAAAATAAAGTATAGAGATTACTTAAGTCATAAAAATCATTAGTTCCCCCAACCTTATACAAAATTGTTTAGAAAAATACTAAATGCAAGTATAAATTCCTCCTTCTCTCCTTACCCTCCTTCTTTTTTTTTTCTTCCTCCTTTATTCCCTTCTTTCCTTATTTCTGCTCCATCTTTTTTTTTATCTCTTCAAATAACTGTATTAAATAAATTATCTTTCTGTGTGGCTGATGTAATCTGCACAATACAGAGGTAGTCATTTTGTTAGTTACACATAAAATCTTATAATTATCAAAAATATTTTATATTTTGATTTTCTATTAAGTGATTCAGATGAGACTTGAATCCAATAGTTGCTAAAAGCAGGCTTTTTTTATACTTTTATAAAAATGTGTCTTAATCTTGGTGATTGAAGGCCACACTATTTGATTATTAGTGGATTAAAGGTAGTCTTTGCGACACTAGAGATGTTAGGTTCAAAATATTGAAGAAAGAAAGAGGTGGCATGGTCTTATGGTTCTTCTGTGGAATGATGGATTAATTTACACACACTTAAATGTACATGATATTTAATTGAATGCGGTAGATTGATTTCAGCTAAGAAGTAACTCTATTAAATATATTTGGCCTCTGTTCTCCACCCTTTCCATCATGTTTTAAGATCATCTATGTGGAAAACTTTCTTTGTCTTTTATCAACTTAAACATGGAAGTTATAGTTTTCAAATGATTTGTTAAAATGTGTTAAAAGGAGTTAGTTGGCAGAAAGTTCAATGTAATTCAATACTCTTCCTCTCATCACATTCACATTAAATCAATTAATATATAAAATATTATTTAATTTTATGTCTTATTTGGAATGCTATTGATCTAAAAAACACCATACAAAGAAATCACAAAGTCAACAAATTGAGAACAAATAATACTATTTTCCCCAGAACTATGAAAATCAATAATGAAAAATAACAAATATCTAGTATTTGAAAGTGTGGAAATCAATAATAAAATAATGTACCTAGCATATAATTTACTCATATTTCTTTCATCTCTTTGTAAACTGCCCAAATTAAATTGTTAGATTCTAAGTCTGTGCCTTAAATGGTCAAACTTTTTAAGTTCAGATAAATTCTTTGTATTTATAAATTCTTTATTGTGCTGAAGCTCAATATTCAAAATAGATGTGAAATTAAATAAGGAGACTCTACCAGTCAGTCACTATTAATTTAATCTATTTGGGTACCTTTAAAGGAGTTGGACAATAAAAAATTCAGTGTACTAAAAACATTCTTTTGGTTGTCAAAACATTCACATATGTTCATATTTACTGAAGCAGAAATGATAGTCTAAGGCCTTTGTCTGAATTGGAATGAGTTTCCATATGCATTTTAGACAACTGATTTTAATGGAACCATTTCATGTTTTTTTCTTGTTTGCAAAATTCAGGAAGAGACCCTTTCAAGATGATTCATGTTGATAGAGCTCTTCTTCATATGCCTTATTACAGGTGAATTACAGCAGTAGAGCAGTCCTTTTTTGTTATTTTCACATGCATTTTGGTCCTAAACAGGGTTTTATAAGCTGCAATGGATAAAAATACCCAGCACTCCAAAGAATTAATTTAGAGAACCTAAGCATATTGCACAGAACATAAAGTTGACCTTTACTGTCTACGGCTTTTGGAATGGAGTGGGATGTGGAACACATCATAGATTTAATGTGGCACATCGTTGTCTGCAGAAACTTGGGTGGGACTGTGACTGCTTGCCCATTGCACCCGGTGATTGAATCTGCTGTCACCAGCATCCTGATAATAATGAACATTCAGCTTAACGACCGTGATTATGATTATCATAATTGATGTGCAAGCGCAGTGTGTGGGGATCATTACAGCTGAACTGTACAGCAGAGAAACATGCCTCAGTTATGGATAATTTTACTTTTATGCATTGATTGGGATAAAATATGCCTTTCTATTTAAACAGACCAGCTTCATATAATTTTAAGAATCTTTCTGTATGTGTTGATTGATGATTATGCACTTGCTGAAAAACAGCCCCTTACAGTTGTTTGTTTTGTGTTGTTTCATTTCATTAGCAAATGTAAACAATTAAATAATTAGCTGTAATTGAGGGAAAATATTTTGCTTATGAGAATGGCCCTCAATAATCAAATACTCAGTTTAAGTGCGTTCTCTCCCTCTTTCTCTCTCTCTTTTTCACAATATATCAGGGACTGAAATTTTTCAGCTTTCTCCTCCTGACTACCACTGTTCAGTCTTCCTATGGTCAGTAGGCTTCAGGAAAAGCATAAGTTTATATCAATTTTTATTATAAAGCTATAGATGCATTTGTATATGCATATATTTATATATGTACATGCTTTATTATGCATTTAAAAAAATTGGGCAGAGCCAAATATTGCATTATATTATTTACTAAAATAATATTTAACCTATAGAACAGTTTAGATGTACTATGTTAATACACATTTATGCAACTTTTACTTTTTAATCTCTGTTTTGTTTCTGATCAATTTGATACATTGTTTAGTAATTTCCAATTATGGATTTAAAATGGTTACAACAGAGTTTCTAATTTGAATTTTTAACTTGTGAATGGAAATAATATGTGCAGTGATGTGTCCAAGATTTTCAAAAGATTAGGTCTGCCTATATTAGTCTATAATCATTAACCTAAGGGCTCAATTTGCATTTGAGTCTAAACATTTCATTTGAGTAATGAACAAACATAATGGAACAAATTTTTGTAAAGAAGCATGGTAAGGCATTTTAACAAATCTTAGCATTTTGTAACTGCAATAAAGTTTTCAACTGAGAGATCTCTCCATCAGGTTATTAATAACTGTACAGCTCTGAAGAGACTATGGCAAACGTTTCCTTCTGAAGTCCGCAAGATTTACATTACCCCAGGTGAGGTGTTTGCCCTAGATGTGCAGCTGTACACCGTGGTGGAGGACAAAATCTTTGTTTGACAGTGAGAGGTTTTATAGCTTGCCTATAAAATTTTCCTTCTGCAAGTTTTTAGTCCCAATGTGATTCTGGAGCTTTATGAAAAGTTTCTCTTGAAATTTATAAGTCTCTAAAAATTCAACAGTTGCTAGTTTTCTCTGCATTATTGCTAATCTAGAATAATGAGTTAAATTTTTCATCTCACATGGAATGTTATCTCTGTACTTCTCTGCAATTAAACTCAAAACCTTAATATTTTTACATTTAAAGGTCTCAAGTTACTTTTTTGTTGTTTTTGGAAACTGGGTTAAGATACCAGTGGGAATTTTGGGCTCCATACCTATTGTCCTTATTCCCACATATAGGATCATTGCTTTAATTTCTGTGACCTTCTGGTCTTGATTTGACTTGGCAAAAGAGGAAGTTTACCAGAATCAGGGAAGAAATTCTGCCTCAAGACTGCAGCATCAACTCCTGGATAAATTTTCAGGCTACAGGCCTGCCCACAGATTTTAACTCTGCCAGTTTCCAGAATTACATGAGCCAATTCCTTAAAATATATTCTCTCTCTCTCTCTCTGGTCTGTCTCTCTCTTTCTCCCCCTGGAGATATAGAGAGAGCTAGAGCTAGAGCTAGAGCTAGAGCTAGAGCTAGAGCTAGAGATGAAGATACCCTATCTATATGCTGTTGATTCTCTTTCTCTGGAGAACACAGATTGATATAGAGTGTCTAGCATATCATTAATACTTTTGTTATATATTGTCAAACTGACCTAAAGAAAATGTGTGCTTTATTCTATATGTGTGTTTACCTTCATCATCATCAACATTATCAACATTGGCTATTATCAGTGGTTTTTAGAAAAGATGTTCTCACATGTTTAGTCTTAGATCAGCTGAAATTTTGTTTGCTATTGTGTAATTTATAGATTAATTTAAGGGGAATTGATTTTTAATACTTTTGAGTCTTAGCATTTAAGAACATGCCTCATCTCTCAACTTATTAAGGTCTTTAAATTTAATGTTTAGGGGAGTTTTATAATTTTTTTTAGTTTTTGCATATTGGTTAAGCATATTTCTAATTAATTTATATTGCTATTATAAATAGTATTTTCTTTGACTTTATTGTCTAAATTATAGATTTATAAGAAAATTATTTTTAAAAAATACTATATTTGAATGGTTACATTATGAACTTTTCTACCAATTCTAGTGGTTAGGTTTACTAGATAGACAATTATGCCATCTGCAAATAGTCATATATTCAACCTTCTGTCTTTTACTTGATAATATTTTTACTTGCTTTAAAATTTTTCTGGTCATATTGACTAACAATTACAGAATGATTAAAAATATTAATGATAAAATTGGGTGTCATTGACTTTTCTGTATGTAATATTGACTATTGTATATATAATATATATATACGCATGATTAAAGCCATTTGACAGTGTCATATATACATATAAATAAGTTAAAATATGGACTGAAATATTAAGGAACCTTTTTAAATTAGTATAAATATTGAATTTTATCAAATAATTTCTTAACATCTAAAAAGGTCACTGAGAGTTTTCTCCTTTAACTCTTTAAAATGATACACTATATCAATATATGCCCTAATATTGAACCATCCTTGTATTACTGATATAAACCCTCCCTAGTTATAAAGTGTTACTCTCTCATCATGATGCTAAAATTGATCTCATTTTTATATATTTTATAGATAAAATAATTATCTAATATGTATCTAGTTTTCTCATAATTCAGCTATTATTATATTACATGCTTTTACTTCCTTTGGTTTTAGCTAATGAATTAGTCTTACAGGGAGCCAGGCTTAAAGACTAAGAAAAAATGAGTACTTTATGGTAAATATGATAGAAGTTGTATTTTACTGAAATTTCAAATCTATTTTAAGAAAGTTAAAGAGTATCAAACTGGAGGATATTTAGTAAGTACAGCCTCTCAGTTCTACTGGTTTGCTCATGGACCAGTTGTAAAGTTTTAAATATTCTTTTTTATTGTTTAATCATTTCAGGGACTCTAATTATATTTAATGTTGGATCTTCTTTACCTATCTTTCATTTTAACCACTTTCTCACCCTTTTTACTTATGTCTTTATCTCATTTTCCTTTTATTAATTTTTTTTTCTTTGCTTTCCTTTAGTAAACCCTATTAAATTTTTATTCAAATCCATTTCTCTTGGGCCAAGTGTAATTTACTCTTCATATATGATATGGTGTGTTATTTTTCTTCAATTTCTTTTCTGGGTTCAAATAAATTTTCCTATATGTCTTCCCATATTTGTGTTCACTTCTATTTCTTAATTTGTGAACTAAAGGATCATAGGTATTTGTTATCATAATATTTGTTAATTCTTGTTTGGATCATAAATATTTGTTAATTCTTGTTTGAGGATATTTAATTCAATTTGGAATGTTTTTTCAGTGTTTTCAGGAATTTTCATTAGCTGAAATGTTTAAATTCTCATTTTTATTTCTTCTCACAGTGACTTTTTATGAGGTTCTTATTTTTTTATTCCCTTATATTTTGTGGACAGTGTTCCTAGGTCAAGTACACACTTTCCATCAGTATGTTAAGTTAAAATAAAATAAATGGGACTAAAAAGCTTCTGCATACCAAAGGAAACAATCCACAAAATGAAAAGGCAATCTATGAACTGGGAAAATATAATTGCAAACCACATATCTGATAAAGGGTTAATATCCACAATTTATAAAGAACTTTTACAACTCAATTGCAGGAAAAACAAATAACCCAATTGAAAAATGGGCAAAGGATAGGAACAGACATTTCTCCAAAGAAGACATAAAAATGGCCAACAAGTATATAAAAAGGTACTCAACATCACTAATCATCAGGGAAATACAAATTAAAACCACTGTGAAATGTCACCTCACACCCATAAGGATGGCTAGACAAGAGATAGCAAATGTTGGTGGGGGTGTGAAGAAAAGTGAACCCTCGTACACTATTGGTGGAATGTAGATTGGTACTTGCATTATGAAAAACAGTAGGGAGGTTCCTAAATAAATTAAAAATAGAACTGCCTTATGACCCAGCAATCCCTCTTCTGGTTACATAGTCAAAGAAGATGAAATCACCATGTAATAAAGATATCTTTATTGTCATGTTCATTGCAGCATTATGCACAATAATCAAGAAATGGAAACAACCTAAATGCTCATTGATGGATGAATGGATAAAGAAAATGTGATATATAGAGAGATATCAAAATTGATATATATGTATATCAAATGGTACATTATATATCCTGAAAAAGGAAAGAGACCCTGCCATTTGGCACAACATAGATGGACCTGGAGCACATTATACTAAGTGAAATAAGCCAGATACAGAAAGAAAAATATTAGATTAGCTCACTTATATGGGGAATTTATTTTTTAAAAGGAGCTCAAATCTGCAGGGATAGAGAATGAAACAGTGGTTACCACGGGTGGTGGGGGGGTATTGGGGGTATAGTGAGAGGAAATGGGGAGATGTAGGACAAAGGATATAAAGTAGCAGATATGTAGGATGAACAAGTCTAGAGAGCTAATGTACGTCATTAGGACTAAAGTAACAGAATTGTATTGTAATAGAGATTTTTGTTAAATAAGTAGATTTTAGCTGCTCTTGTCACAAAAAATAAAAAAGTAACTGTGTGAGATGATAGATATGTTAATTTACTTCCCTGTAGCAATCATTTTTAACATTTTTATGTATTTCATATAAGCATGTTGTAAACCTCAAATATACACAATACAATTTATTCAAAAAATTAAATACTGAAATTTAAACATATCAAACACCTAAGTTGTGTTACTTCTAGGGGCAAATATGTGGAAGCTTACTGTCAAGTCAGATGTGAATTTATAGATAACATTTCATATCCTTTTGTATCTTCCATTTGATTTTATATCAGAATATAAAAAGCAACTCTTTGAAAATTATTTTTTATAAATCCCCCCAAACTAGTGCTTAATATTTTTTTTGCCTCCTACAAAAAGGCAAAGGAAGCCAGTAGTGACACAGACCATAAAAATAATCGTCCAATTTTTTTTTTTTAGTTTCGCATTACCTGATCACTTCCTATCACTACGTAATGTGCCACAAGGAGCACTCGGCATCCTGAGCCCTGCGCTGAACATGTCCCTAACTCAAACAGCGCTCCATTCATCTATGTCACATACTGGGCTTCCTGCTTGAGAGTTCATCGGAAGAAAGGCTTCCATTGTGAAAGCTATTGTTCTAGATTTAATTCATGTTAACATACTTAACTGAATAGTCTCCAAATGCTGCCTAAACGCAGTACATTTTCTCCTAAAGAAGTTATTCATGGAATTATTTAACTAAACATTCATGTTTATCCTAAGATCCTTGAAGCCACACTTCCAGGCGGATTGGAGAATGCTTCAGTTTGTGATATCTGTCATATAAGTGGCAGATTGATAATTGTGTTATTCACTCTGAATTAATTTTAGGTGACTCGTATAAGGTTAAGCTATGAGGGAAAAATTTAAATCTGCTTACATGTTAAAAGTTTAACAAATATGAATTACCAGATGACTAGAAAGCAATAACTTGATAGTCTGGGCAGCAACTGGCTTTAAAGATAAGAATTAAATATGATAAAGATACAAAAGTAGTGAAAATATGTCACACTGTTGATTGTAAAGATACAAATGTTGACCTTACTTTCTTATGAAATCTATTCCACGAGCTATTTGCAAAGGGTTTGCTCACAACAATTGGAATATTTAATAAAATCTAATTTTCCTCTTCTGTAATTCCTCAGTTGGAAAATGTGGTCCCTTGATGATGATCTAGGGCTTTGAAGAATAAATGGATTCTAAAGAGAAAATTAGATGGTACTTATTATGCTGTCTAACTAGCAATGCATTGTCATTTGTCTGTTGTATTATAAATGTCTTGCTTTCCCTACCTTCTTCATTTAATTATGTAACTTGCCTGTAAGCAGCATTAGAGGAAAAAAAATGTTGCTGCATTACTCTTTCAACTGTTTTCTTTGCTTATCCCAGAGACAGCTTGCACTTAATATGCCCAATATAGAACTCTTATTCTCCTCTCTCTCTGACATCTATATTTTTCTAAATTCCTCTCATCCACATAGTCAGTCAACTTATGCCAAATACTAGGGAGACATACTAGTTTTCTGTCTCCTTTCTTAGGAGTGCCTTTCCTAACTAAATCCCGCTCAAGTTATACATGACTAGCAATTGTAATTAGTGTTTAAAATATCAAATCCTGATATAAAAATTGCATCCCAGTCCCAAAATACATTTTCTTATGGTAAATAAAATATAATTTATGTGCATGATTCAATACTTTAATTATTTTTATGATATATCCTTCCTGCATTAGTTTTTGTATAAATCTAATTATTTGCTATTAGAAGACTGGAAGTATGTCTGTCCAAATTTCTTTGTAGCTCACCAATCTACAACCATATTTATTATGGCAGTAATGAAGAATAATTAACATTTACTATATACTTTTTTCCACTTTTATGTCATATATACATTACTTTAAGAAAATTACTTCCATTTTATTTGTCAACATATTCAGTAGAAACTTACTTATGTTGCTAAAGCCTTTAACCCATTTTAAAAGTTAACATTTTCTTGAAAATAGTATTTTTAAAAACAATGAATAGAATTTGAAATTATACCTGTTTGAATCTGAAGTTTTGTTTACTTTATCTCTGTGACTTTTGAAACACTGGATCGAATTTAGAAATCATCTGTCATTTTGGTTTTAACAGCTAATACACATAAATGATGTCCAAAGGGTGGAAGCAATCTAATCTGCAAATACTAATATACTTTCTAGTTCCTATAGCATAATTAAGGAAGTACAAAATACTACATGTATAACGTATACTTAGTTTATAAAGTAAGTTTCCATGTTCATGGCTAGTGGTACCTAAAATCCAAAGTACAGTAAAAATTCTGAAAATATACCAGAAAAACAAATGATAGATATATTAGATACATTCATAATTAACATATATACTTTTCTTTTTACCCCAAAACATTACTGATAAAACTTCCCATGCTTTAATTGTCTAATTCTCATTTTAGTGATCTATAATAGATATAAATACTACTAATAAAAATGGATCCGAAGTTGATGAATTTGTCAGATTGTTTCAAGTATGGAATGTTAAGTATTTGGTGTTCTATGATGTAAATCATCATAGAATGTAGCTACTGTCTTCATACAAAGTTATGGATTAGTATCATTAAAATAATCAATGGTAGCTTTAAGGGTTGACTTTTTTATAACATCCTAAAACTTCTTTCTGCTGTAGTGTACTTAAAATGGTGGCTCAGCAAAGTCTATGTTCCAAAACAAAGAAAGACACTTTTAATGATTACCTGTCTTTTAAATATATTTTTTAAATTTCAGGGTAATTATTTTCATCATTATTATATATTATGATCTCATAGGGAATGACAGTGTGCTTGATTTTGTTTTTTAAATGTTAGAGTCAAAAAGTTAGTTGCCTTCTAGACAGTATAATAAAAGCTATACTGAAGTATATCTGCTACATATGTTCAAGATTCGTTTGCCTTTGCCCTATAGAACTTGCCAGTCTTTTCATGCATAACTCTGTACACCCACCCACGTGACAAGAAAGGAATGGAATGGGGAGATAAAGGGACGTAACGGAAGAACCATCTTTCTTATATTGAAACTTACATATAAACGTGGTGCTCTACAGTCTACACTGTAATTTCGTTCTCTATGGGGGTGTAGTTAATAAGAGTGATGCAAGTTGGCTGGGTGCGGTGGCTCCCACCTGTAATCCTAGCACTCTGGGAGGCTGAGGTGGGGGATGACTTGAGGTCGGGAGTTCGAGACCAGCCTGAGCAAGAGCAAGACCCTGTTTCTACAAAAAAAAAAAAAAAAAAATAGAAAAATTAGTTGGGTATGGTGGTGTGTGCCTGTAGTCCCAGATATTAGGGAGGCTGAGGCAGGAGGATCACTTGAGCCCAGGAGTTTGAGGTTGCTGCGAGCTAGGCTGACACCATGGTACTCACTCTAGCCTAGGCAACAAAGTGAGACTCAAAAAAAAAAAAAAGAGTGATGCAAGTCAAACAATGCATTACAAGTATATATCATATACATCATAGGCTTGTGGGCTTGGGCTTTTACACTCAAGACCTATGCAAATTCACCTATAGAAACTCACCAGATCTCTAATATAAGTCAACTCATTACCTTCTTTCCCCTTAACCATTTGGTTTTATTTCCCTTTGTCAGAAATCTTTTTGCCTAGCTCATTTCTTGTACTTGTTTTATGTGGGAAGTTTGATTTAAAATAGAGAGTGGCAATGCGGGTTTTCAGTTTAATTCAATAGACTGCTGTTTTCTTCAGATAATATTATTATAAAATGTCAAATTAATAATTCTATATATTTTTTAAGTTTTGAAAAATTTTTGTGGGTACATAACAATTGTACATATTAATGGGATACATGTGATATTTTGATATAAGCATATAATGTGCAATGATCAAATCAGGGTAATTGGGATATCCATTGCCCCAAATATTTATCATTTTTTCCTTGTGTTAGGAATATTCTAATTCAATTCCTCTAGTTATTTTGAAATGTAATCAGTTATTAATATTCTAATTCAACTCATCTAGTTATTTTGAAATGTAATCAATTATATTTATAGTTGCCCTATTGTGCTACCAAATACTAGCTCTTATTCCTTCTATCTAACTGTATTTTTGTCTCCATTAACTACCCTCTCTTTATTCCCCTTCCCACTACCCTTTCTGGCCTCTGGGAACCATGATTCTACTCTCTGTCTCCCTGAGATCAATTTTTGTTTAACTCTCACATACAGAGAACATACAATATTTGTCTTTCTGTGCCTGGTTTATTTAACTTAACATAATGGCCTCCCAGTTCCATCCTTGTTGTTGCAAATGACAGGATTTCATTCTTTCTTATGGCTAAATAATATTCTGTTGTGTGTATGTGCCACATTTTCCTAATCCATTCATCTGTTGATGGATGCTGAGGTTGATTCCATATTTTGGCTATCATGAATAGTTTTGCAATAAACATCAGAGTCAGGATATCTCTTCAATATACTGATTATCTTTCTTTTGTATATATACCCAGTGTGACTGCTGGATTGTATGGTAGTTCTGTTTTTAGTTTTTTGAAGAACCTTCATATCGTTTCCCTAGGGGCTTACTAATTTACATTGCCACCAACAGTGTATGATGGATCCTCTTTGTCCACATCCTCACTAGCTTCCATTATTTTTTGTCTTTTCGATAAAAGCCATTTTAACTGGAGTGGGATGATATCTCATTGTGTTTTGATTTGCATTTCTCTGATGATTAGTGATCTTGAGAATTTTTTCATATACCTGTTGGCCATTTGTATATCTTCTTTTGAGAAATGTCTGTTTACATCTTTAGCCCATTTTTAATTGGATTATTTGTTTCTTTGTTTCTTTGCAGTACAGTACAGTTTCTGAGTTCCTTCTATATTATGATCATTAGTCCTTTGTCAGTTGAACAATTTGCAAATTTCCCTCATTCTATCGGTTGTCTCTTCACTCTCTTGTTTCCTTTGCTGTTCAGAAGCTTTTTACTTTAATATAGTCTCATTTGTCCATTTTTGCTTTGGTTGCCTGTTTTGAGGTCTTACTCAAGAAATCTTTGCCCAAACAAATGACCTGGAGTTTTCCCACAGCACTTTCTTCTGGTAGTTTCATAGTTTCAGATCTTCCATTTAAGTCATTAGCCCATTTTGATTTGAATTGTGTACATGACAAGAGATAGGGGTCTAGTTTATTCTTCTGTGTGTGGATGTCCAGTTTTCTCAGCACCATTTATTTGGAGACTGTCCTCTCCCCAATGTATGTTTTTTGCATCTTTGTTGAAAATGAGCTGACTGTAAATGTGTGGATTTATTTCTGGATTCTCTAAATACTGTTTTTTTTTTAACATATGACTTTTCAGAGAATCTGATAGGAGTTATGGACCATCTCTCTAGTAAAAACAAATACAAATATAAAAATGCACACAACATTTGCATAAAATCAATTTTATTTTATTGGAAATGAATATCCTCCACAGATCAAATGAAAAAATAATTTTTTTTACAATTGTGACTGTCAAGTGTCTATTTTGTTAAACTGTGGAAATGAATCCAAATTTTGCAAGTAAAGAATGAAATTGTATAAAAGTAAATTTCAATGAGAACACTGCTATTGTTTCACTTGGATAAAAAGCTTAAATGTTGGCGTAGTCTTTTATTATAACAATGCACTTACTATCTTTGATACTAATTTGATTTTAATTTTGTTTTGCTTTAATGGCAACAATGGCTGAAAATATTTTACCTAGATATATAGTATCAAATGGATGCACAACTCCAATAACTTGCTTTGTGAGAGAACAGAGACTGAGTAAAGCAATACAGTCATGCACTGCATGATGTTTCTGTCAACAGCAGATGCCTATACAACAGAGGTCCCATAAAATTAGAATGAAACTGAAAATTTTCTATCACTGTGAATTTGTAGCCATCCCAACATTGTACCCCTTCACATTACTCATATGTTTGTCATCATACTGGTGTAAACAAGCCTACTGTGTTGTCAGTTGTATACAGGCATAGCACATACAATTATGTACAGTATATAATACTTGATGATAACTAAATTGCTGGTTTGTATATTTTATTATACTGTGATTTTTTATTGTTATTTTAGAGTTTATTCCTTCTACATATGAAAAAAGTTAACTGTAAAACAGTCTCAGGCAGGTCCTTCAGGAGGTATTCTAGAAGAAGGCATTGTTATCATAGGAGATGACAACTTCATACATGTTATTGCCCCTGATGACCTTCAAGTGGGATAAGATGTGGAGGGCGAAGACAGTGATGGGCTTGATCCTGTGTAGGTCTAGGCTAATGGGAGTGTTTGTGTCTTAGTTTTTAACAAAAAAGTTCAAAAATTAAAATTTAAAACCAGGAAAAGCTTATAGAATAAAAATATAAAGAAGGAAAACTATTTTGGTACAGCTATATAATGTTTGTGTTTTAAGCCAAATGTTATTACAAAAGAGTCAAAAAGTTAAAAAATGTAAAAGTTTATAAAGTATAAAAGTTATATTAAGCTAAGTTTATTATTGAAGAAAAACATTTTTAATAATTATAAGTGTACAGTGTTGATAAGGTCTACAGTAGTGTACGGTAATGCCTTAGGCCTTCACATTCACTCACCTCTCCCTCACTGTATAATGTGACTATAGAGCATTGGATAAAAATAATAAAATTAAGTAATCCCATCCATGAATGAACTCCTTCTGATCATATTGTTCTGACTATGGCTTCTTACTTCTCTCAAGTTATTTTGAAACTTCTCTTTAAATTTGAATTCTCATCTTCAAGACTTTCCATTTCATATTCTGCTCTTATATTATTACAAAAAAAAAATTCTCTGAAAAGGCTCTGGCCCTAAAGTTGACTACCCTAAAGCAATATGCAAACCTCCATTCAGGATTTTTGGTCAGTAATTCATGCTAATGTAGAAAGAAGTGGTCAAAATGGCATGTGGAACTTTTCACCGAACAGCCAAACCAGATGTGTTTCCAAAATTGCAGATACTCTATTTGGTCTTGAAGTTTCAAGACTGTCCTTCCAACTGAAGATTGGATCAACAAAAGAACTTTTAATAATTTTGAAGTTAAGAAAACAACCTATATAGGCTGAAGGGACCCACAAAATAGGAATTTTTGTGGATCTAAAAGGGACCCACAAAATAGGAATTTTCTATCACAATGTCAGTAGGAGCAGACCAAATCCATGAATTGGTTGCTCTCAGATCCATCCTGGAGCATGCTAAAGGAAAATGTTGGCTCTCTCATTTACTCTATGACATGCTAGAAAATATCAACTATTTGGGAGAGAATGAAGTATTATTTCTATTTTACTACTCTAAGCCACAAATCAACATTTATTTTCATGCCAATTGATTTCTCTCCCTGATCTACATAGATGACTTCTCTTGTTTATAATGCAAAATGTTTCCAAGCAAAGGTCTTCAGATGGGGCAGTTTGGGTTAATTTCCAGCCTTTTCAGACCAAGCAACTTTTTGTAACAAAGAACCATGTTCTATGAAGTATTTTCACAATGGACAGAAGTGTTCCAGTTGTATTTTTTTTTTTTTTTTTTTTTTTTTGAGACAGAGTCTCACTTTATTGCCCAGGCTAGAGTGAGTGCCGTGGCGTCAGCCTAGCTCACAGCAACCTCAAACTCCTGGGCTCAAGCAATCCTGCTGCCTCAGCCTCCCAAGTAGCTGGGACTACAGGCATGTGCCACCATGCCCGGCTAATTTTTTCTATATATATTAGTTGGCCAATTAATTTCTTTCTATTTATAGTAGAGATGGGGTCTCGCTCTTGCTCAGGCTTGTCTCGA
>VSMD01131363.1:0-89834 GCA_008750895.1 Mirza zaza | reverse complement strand
TGAAGGAGCTCTCAGTCAAGCTGGTGCATCAAAACAAGCTCACATAAAAAGGTCATTTCCAGGCCGGGCGCAGTGGCTCAAGCCTGTAATCCTAGCTCTCTGGGAGGCCGAGGTGGGCGGATCGTTTGAGCTCAGGAGTTCGAGACCAGCCTGAGCAAGAGCGAGACCCCGTCTCTACTATAAATAGAAAGAAATTAATTGGCCAACTAATACATATAGAAAAAATTAGCCGGGCATGGTGGCACATGCCTGTAGTCCCAGCTACTTGAGAGGCTGAGGCAGCAGGATTGCTTGAGCCCAGGAGTTTGAGGTTGCTGTGAGCTAGGCTGACGCCACGGCACTCACTCTAGCCTGGGCAACAAAGTGAGACTCTGTCTCAAAAAAAAAAAAAAAAAAAAAAGGTCATTTCCCAGATGAGAGCACTGCCAAGTGACAATGCAGAGCATGGGCACCATGGACTGGCAGAGTTAGGAAAGACACGACAGGAGAGAGCCTTGGGCTGGTACTGGAAGGTGGGCATGAGCTCAGAAGTCTGGAGGTGAATGCCAGGGCAAGCACGGGTACTGAGCGGGCAGGCACCTGCCGTGCCCACCAGAGGACACACGGCGCACACAGTACGCAAATATGCCACGCACCAAAGCACACCCAGGGCTGCTGCACCCATGGTGTGGTGCTCACGAGGCTGCAGGGGGAGCCTTAGGGATGAGCTTGACGTGGGAAATCAGGGAAGAGCATTTTCTAGGAGGTGTCCCTGAGCTGCATACACAAGGAAACAAAGCCAGACAACAGACCCAAAGTTAAATTTAATGCTAAGAAACATAATTTGATGATCAGATTATCCTCAGAACATAAAGGTTTGGGGAAATAGGGACAAGGGGCAAATATAATATCATCAGCTATTGGTTCAAAATCCAAGCCCTTTGGGTCTTCATTCTGCCCAAACACAAACCTCACTGAAGGGGGGCCTGGCATGGGTAACGTGCCAACGACGGCTCCACTTTTACTTCCTCCGCACTCAGCCCAGGGCCACCCTATGTAAAACAAGAGGATCATCTGCAGCGTCCACTATGAACCCACCGTGAGAGTCCTAGGGCTGCCATAACAAACTACCACAAGTGGGTGGCTTAACCAGTAGCAACTAGTCTCACAGTTCTGAAGACTGAAGTCCAAAACCCAGGTGTCAGCAGGCCCACGCTCTCTGCAGGTCTAGGGGAGGACCTGCCCTTTGCTCTTCCTGGCTTCTGGTGGTTGGTGGCCACCCCTGGTGTACGCGTCACTCCAGTCTCCACCCCATCATCACGGGTGCTCCCCTGTGTGTTTCTGTGTCCACGTTTCTTTCTTCTTATAAGGACATCCATCATCGGATTAACAGCCACCTAATCCAACATTAGCCCATCTTAACTTGATTACATCTGCAAAGACCCTGCTTCCAAATAAGATCACATTTACAGGATTCAGGTAGACATGGACTTTAGGAGGACACTATTCAACCCAGCAAATACACCTGCTGTCAAACATGCCCTTGGAGTCAGAAATGCCTGTGGCAGTGAGGTGACATCACACCAGACACCCACCGACCTGGTCCCAAGCCCACCTTTGACTGGCCAGGTCACCTCAGCCAGACCCCTGCCCTCTCACTGGCTCTGTCTCTGTGAGGTGAGGACTGGGACTCGGTTTCCCAGACTCCTCTTGGCTCCAAAACTGACAAGTTAAAAGCAAATAAAAATGAGTACAAACTCATGATTTTTAAAATATAAACACAAATAGAAAAAGAAGTAAATATAGATTCATGGGTATGCATGAGTTGGCACACATATCTTTCCTGGCTCTGTTCTCTGAGAAGACTCAGAAGCAATGACATCCCAGCAGCAATGAGCACACCTAGCATCCAGATATTGGTTTCTAAACTCCATTCTCCAGCAAAAGGAACTGGGCTCCTCAGAGAAGTGCTTAACTTCAGGGCTGGGACAGGAAAAATACAACATGATCTGGAGTACCTTGTGGTGTCAGAAGGTAAGAGAATAGTAAAATAAAATAAAATATCCAAAGGGCACAGGAGCTGATCTGAAAGAGCTTCCGAGAGTTCCCAATGGCCAAAGTTGGAGCAATCTGAGCAATAAAATAACTACAGTAATGAATTATGGTAACTATAAGCTATAGAGTAAGAATAAATGATATTTATTATACATCATATATCCATACATTATATTGTATTTATGGAATAAGTGTTCATGAGTCTGTAATGATAAAAATAACTAATTGAATAAATAAACAAGTGGGAGAAAGGGACAGCTCTTCCTTCCCAGAGAATCCCAATTAATAAATTCAGAAGAAATTAAGGAAATAGGAAATTACCATTAGGCGAACAATGCAATAATAATAATTGCAGGCAAGAACCACTCAAATCAGTGGGCAAAAGTTTGAGGAAAAACAGGGTATTTGTATAGTCTCAAAATATCTGCCCCTAATACATCTATTGATCACAAAGAAAACACAGTAGCTTTGCAGCGGAAATACCCAGCCAACATTACCTTCTCCAGGTGATCAAGGGCAACATCCCCAGCAATAAAACACACTGGCATCAAGTGCCCGACACGAGGTGCCGGGAAGGACGCAGCGTGGCTCCCGTGGCCCTCTCGCCAGCACACACAACCTCGATCTGATCAAGAAAAACACTGGACAGGCCAAAGTGGGGGACATTCTACAAAGTGACTGACCAGTCCTCTCCAACACTGTCAGGGTCACAGAAGATGAGGGGGACTGTCACAGGATGGAGGAGCCCAAGCAGACGTGGAAACTAAACGCAATGGAGGACCTGGAGTAGAAAAAGGGCGTCAGCGGGGAAAGCGAAATCCAAATAAAGTCTGTAGTTTAGCTAGTAACATCACACCAATGTTAACTTCTTGGTTTTGACAGTTGTACTAGGGTTATGTAAGACAACATAAACCAAAAAAAACAAAAGGCAGAGCACATGCATGTGCACGCCACACACACACGTACGTGCCAGCGGGGCACTCGAGGGCAGAGATGTGGGAAGACCCGTGGGAGTGCAAGAGCCCGTGGTGGGGGCAGGGGAGGGGGAGGGGAAACGGCCCTGTGCTGGGGCAGGCGGCGCTAGCCAGGGATCCGATTTTCACAAAAGGATTACTAGATTACATTCTTTACCACAGGCAGCTGTCCCTGTCAAATAAATAATCATCGCCTTACATTTATATATCACCTTTCATCCCCCGCCCTCTCCCTGCATCTAGCACCAGCCTGGGAATGGCCTCGGCCCTTCTGGGGGAGGGGCCAACCTGCCCCGCTCTCAGTTTCCAAGAAAGGGAGCCTGGGCCCCCAGCCAAGAAAAAGGGGAAGCAGTTGCCAAGAGGGGAGCCCGGTGGTGTGGGTGGGGGGTGGGGAGGCTCCAGGATAAAATAAAGGCTGGGGAGAGGGAGAGGGCGGCAGGCTCCCAGGGGGCGTCTGGGCCGGGGGGTCAGCCCGGCAGCCGCAGGGCAGAGCGGTTGCCGGTGTGACACGGTTCCCTGTGCCACCGTCTCCCCACCTGCAGAGCACACACAAAACACCGTGCTCCCCCGAGCATCCAGCCAGGTACAGCACTCGGCATGACACCTGACACCAAATCTGCTGGTCACCTGCTGGCCATGCAGGACAGGTCCAGGCCAGAATGGGCTTTGGGGCTCAGGGGAAAATACAGGGACCCCTACTGATCCCAAGGGGAAGCCCCGCGACTTCCCAAACGGCCGACTATCACAAGTCCACTGCTGGAGCATAGGCCAGGGCCTTCAGTCCAAGCCTTAGGTGGCTGCTGCCTGGGAGGCGGTGGTCTACTCGGTGTGCGGCCGCTGCTGCCAACGGGAAAGGCAAGAGCAGCCCACCCACAGAGCGGGGCTGGCCAGGCAGGGGAGGGGGCAGTGCTGAGGACAAGTGGCCTCGACTCAGAGAAAAGCCCTGGGACCAGCCCTTGTGTCCGCAACCAAGACAATGTCAGAGGCCACCAGGCCTGCCTCTGGAGTGCTTATGGTCTAGCTGGAGGACAGGGCACACTGCAAAGTCAGGTCAAGCACGAGAGCTGTCGCCACCCACAGCACGAGCAGAGGGCGAACGGGGGACACCTCGGGCACCAGAGGAGGGGACCCCGGAGGCGGAGCACCCAAGGGTTCCCCAGGGAAGCAGGGCTCCCGCTGGCCCTGGAGGGCGGTGGCCTTGGAGGAGCAGAGGCCGGGCAGGAGGAGGGGCTGGCAGAGCCCAGGGTGTCGCAGCTACCGCAGGACGCCCACCACCACGCTGGGGACGCCCACCACCACACTGGGGATGCTGGGGACGCCTCTGAGCAGCATGGAGAAGGGCGGGGTGCAGCTCCGAGCAAAGACCCCCGCGGGCTCCCACAGCAGGCAGGTCCCCTGGTGCTGAGAGCGCCAGGGAGGCGCGGGGCAGAGAGAGTTCTGGCATCGAGGAGCAAGTCTTAAGGGGACAGGTAAGAGTTTTCTTGGACTTTCTGATGACACGGGACACTTGAGAGCTGACAGACTATGGAAGTGTCCATCAACTTGGGTAAGACAAAATCCAAACCCCACCTTTGGCAAGGACCCAAAAGCCCCTTGGCCCCCATCAACTGGATCTCGTGGCTCCACTCAGCCTTGCGCAGGGGTTCCAAATCCCCTGTTGGCCTCCACTGTGAACCCACTGGGCCCCAGTTCATCCCTGTGGCCTCCTCCAATAACCTGCAAGCTCCTTTGCTCCTTACCCAAAGCACATCCAAATCTCCTTCGAATCTATTAAATAAAGCCCCCCATTTCTCTCCAGCCTCCCATTGTATACCTCCAAATGCCCACTAGTCCATACCGCTGAGCCCCTCTTCCTGTTCCTCTCCCCATCCTTCCTTCTGTCCTCACCCAGGGAGCCTCACAGCATCCCTGAGCCCCCATAAAGCCTTTCCTCAGGGCCTCCCGTGCTGACCCCAGACATCCCTGCGTCCTCCACTGCAAACACACCACCAAACCCCCCTTTAACCTCCTGCACCAGGCTACAAACCTTCCTCATTCCAATTCCCCCAAGAAATCCTGACTTTGCTGGGACGTTCATCATCAGACCCCAAACTTCTCAATGTCCCACACCAAATCTAAAAATACATTTCAACTTTTCCTAGGAAACCCTCGAAGTTTCCTTATAGGGACTTCTCTGCAGGCTTAGAATGGCAAGGGCAGTACTTCTCCACCAACCTGTGGCAGACGCCAGGCTTTTCATCTCCCATCCATCCCGGGCGACACATGATCCTATCGTGCAGGGCTGTGGCATGTTTCACACCACACCTGACTCTCCTCAAGATTTTAACACACAAACTGGCCTGTACCCTGTTCAATGAGACATATCCTTAAGCTTCAACTAAAAACCTCTGATGGTTTCCTTGGTTCCAACCACCAAACTCCACAATTCCCCTGGAAGCTGCCCCTAGGAAACACCAAACAACCTAGAATGTCACAGCTTTTTGCTTAACCAAAAGGAACAAATGTGGAGGCATCACTTTACCAGACTTTAAACTATACTATAAGGCTACAGTAACCAAAACAACATGGTCCTGGCATAAAGATAGAGACATAGACCAATGGAACAAAACAGAGATCCCAGATAGAAAACCAACCACACATTGCCATCTGATCTTTGACAAAATAGACAGCAATAGATACTGTGGAAAAGAATCCCTACTCAAAAAATGGTGCTGGGAAATTGGATAACCACATGTAGCAGATTGAGACAGAATCCATATCTCTCATCACTCACAAATATTAATTAAAGATGGATCACAGACTTAAATCTAAGACATGAAGAATTCTAGAAGAAAATGTTGGAAAACTCTTCTAGATATAAGGTTAGGCAAAGAATTTAGGAAGAAAACCCCAAGGGCAATCATAGCAACAACAAAAATTAAAAAATGGGACCTGATTAAATTAAAAAGCTTCTATACAGCCAAGGAATCAATGGAGCAAATAACCTACAGAATGGGAGAAAATATTCACATGCTATACATCCAATAAAGGGCTAGTAATCAGAATCTACAAATAACTCAAGCAAATCAGCAAGAAAAAAAATCAAATGACCCCATTAAAAAGTAGGCAAAAGACATGAACATCAGCTTTTCAAAAGAAGATAGACTAACAGCCAATAAACATGAAAAAAATGCTCAACATCACTAATCATCAGAGAAATGCAAATCAAAACCACAATTAGATATCACCTAACCGCAGTGAGAATGGCTTTTATCAAAAAGTCCCAAAACAATAGATGCTGGCATGGATGCAGAGAGATAGGAACACTTATACACTATTGGTAAGACTACAAACTAGTGCAACCTCTATGGAAAATAGCATAGAGATTCCTCAAAGAACTTAAAGTAGACCTACCATTTGATCCAGCAATCCCACTACTGGGTATTTACTCAAAGGAAAAAAAGTCAAAGTCTTTTTTATCAAAAAGACATTTGCACTCAAATGTTTACTGCAGCACAATTCACAATTGCAAAGATGTGGAAACAACCCAAGTGCCCATTGATATATGAGTAGATTAATAAAATGTGGTATATATATACACGGAGCACTACCCAGCCATAAAAAATAAGTAGTCAAGACTTTTTTTTACAACAAGCTGGATGGGCTGGGGGAGGTGGCTCACGCCTATAATCCTAGCACTCTGGGAGGCCGAGGCGGGAGGATCACTCAAGGTCAGGATGTTTGAAACCAGCCTGAGCAAGAGCGAGACCCCATCTCTACTAAAAACAGAAAGAAATTAATTGGCCAACTAAAAATATATAGAAAAAATTAGCCAGGCATCGTGGCGCATGCCTGTAGTCCCAGCTACTCGGGAAGCTGAGGCAGAAGGATCACCTGAGCCCAGGAGTTTGAGGTTGCTGTGAGCTAGGCTGATGCCATGGCACTCTAGCCCGGGCAACAGAGTGAGACTCTGTCTCAAAACAAAAACAAAAACAAGCCGGATGGAAGTGGAGACTATTCTCCTAAGTGAAGTATCACAAGAATGGAAAAACAAAACCACATGTACTCACTATTAGGTTGGAACTAACTCATCAGCACTCAAGTGCACAGATGCACGAAAAACTCAACAGAAATCATGCAGGTCAGGGGGGTGGAGGGGATGGGTGAAATCACACCTAACGGGTACAATGTACACTATCTGGGTGATGGGCACATTTATAACTTTGACTCAAGCAGTAAAAAAAGCAATCTGTGTAACCAAAACAGTGGTACCCTGTAATATCCTAAAATTTAAAAAAAGAATGCCACGGCCATGTCAACGGCTAGAAGCATTTCTAAATGCTGACTTTCCGTGTCTGGACTCAGCTCCTCGCAGCTTGGCCCATATTGGGAGTGGCACCAGCCTCAGCGCCCCTCCCCAGGCTGTGCTGCCGGAGCCCTGAGATATCTGCCCCCGCCCCACACACGGGCTTCCCAGGTGAGGGGGCGGCGCTAAGCGAACTCTACAGCGGAGAGCGGACCTGCTGGTGCTTTTGGGTGCGGCTGCGTGGGTGCAATGGCCTGAGCCCGATGGTTGGGCTGCAGGGGCTGGAGTGTCACCAGCTGTGAGGGACAGAAATGCCATCGGAGAGCCACAGGGAGTGGAGGGCACCCTTGCGGCTGCTTGCTGCGCCAAGCGGGGAGCAGGAAGGGCAAGCTGGGGAGAACCCCTCAGCACAGGGAGCGGGCCCCCAGGGAGCGGGCCCCCACGGCACAGCAGGGGCAGGCTGGCCCCTCACAGGTTAAGGGGAGGAGGGAAAGGGGGAGGTGCGAACAGAAAAGGGGGAAATCTAATTAAAACGGGTTTCTATTCGGCCACTTGCTAAAAACCACAGCTTACCCAAGACTTAGATGGAAGGATCATGAACAATATTGCCAGAGATTTCTCCCTACAGCCTCAGACCAATGAAGGGAGGGGACAAGCTGAGCCTTCCTAGACATCCCTCGCAAAAGAAAAGCTGAAACCTGAGAGATGCCAAGGGCGCAGGGGGCAACTGACAGCCGGGAGACCGAGCACTTGGCCCCGATGTGGGCCTGGGAGGGGCTGGGGCCGGCGCTCGGTGTGCAGGGGGCTCCCCGCCCAGGTGTCCGCACGCTGTGGCCCTGGCTCTGGGCAGGAGCGGTGTGCGCTTCCTGCCACCCAGGCGAGAACAGAGCAGGCCAGCGGGGCTGGGGGCTGACAGCAGATCTGGGGCCTGCCCCGCCCGCAGGCTGGTGAGTCTGGCATCAGCAGCCAGAGAGGCATGGAACAGAAGTGAAGCAAAGGAAAGGAGAAGGGGAGAGACAAAGAGCAAACAGAGGAGGGAGAGCCCAGAGAAGAGGCCCGCAGGGGACAGCAGAGGCAGGACTGGGCAGGGCCCTGGGCCCCTTCCTCTTAGCACGTGTGACGCCAGCAGGTGCCAAGGGAGACAAAGCTCGCATGGGCCCTCAGCGCCAATGAGATGAGCGACCTCCTCCGTCCCAGGTGCGCCAGCTGCCTGGGCTCGCCCTCGCTGTCCGTGGTCCCAGGCTCCCGAGGGGGAAGCCAAGGCCCGGAGAGGGACGGGTCACACGGCTGGGCGGGGCGAGCCAGGCCCCAGACACTGACTCCCGGCTCCAGGCGCTCTCTGTGCCCGCACCGTGTCCTCCCAGCCTGGGCGGCAGCCCCAGGTCAGATGGCAAGGCTGCCCCTCCCAAGCACCGCGGGGCCAGGGTAGGATGCAGGAGGAGTCCAGCCCTGAAGAACTGCACGCAGAAATGCGTGTGACCAGAGGGGGAATGATTTCCTCTGGAAGAAAGTTAATAAATACCCCTCGGCCTGCAGCCCCAGGGGCTTCTGGCTGAGCTGATGTAATGCTGAAAAGAGAGGCCAAGAGGAAGGGACTCCCCCCCCCCCCCAGCGAGCTACTGCCAGGAGCGCAACAGGAAGGCTGCAGCTGGAGCGGGGGGCGGCGAGCCAGGCGGGATGCTGGAGCCAGGAGGGGGTCCTCCGCCAGCCGGTAGAGAGCAGAAGGCTTTAAGCTGGCGACTCAGGGGCAACACTCCCTTGGGGCCCACACCTGGCAGGAGTGTGGGTGCGCAGAGCAGGCATGCACCTGTGGGATGTGGAGGGGGGAGCGGGGTTCTGGGATGGGAGGGAGTCAGGACAGTGACTTGGGCTCCAGCAGCAGATGCCTGGCCTTCCTGGGACGGCCAGGAGAGGGTGGCCCAGGAAAAGGCTGGCAGGGCCTGTGCCCAGCCTCCCACCGACTCCCGCCACTGCACTGCTAGAGTCTGAGGACACTGACGAGCCCACTCAGGGCCACACGTCTGCAGCCCGAGAGGGGGTGGGCGTGGGGGAGCAGGACGTCAGGAAGACCCACCTTGTAGAGGAAAATGACAGGAGCAGCCACGAGCCATCCCCCCTACTGCTGCCAAGTTGGGAAGGTTCTGCACCAGGGAGGGGTCTAAAAGGGTCTCCACAAAAGTCCCCCTGCCTCAGTTGGTCCCAGAGTAGCAATGGTGGCTCGACAGGCCAACAGGAACTCAGGTCCCACCACAAGGACACACCCTCAGGCCTCATGCCTTCATGGCATGGCTGGCCAGTGGAAGGAGGTCTGGGACCACCTGGCGGCGCCACAGGACACAGGGTGGGCGGTTTCTCCAGCCCCACCCGCCCACCCACCTCCCGCTCAGGGCGCGCCTGGTGCGGTGCTTGGAGGCAGCCGCAAGGACCACCTCCTCGTTCTGCTCGCTCGTGCCTGCAGCTCCTGTGTGCTCACCGGCCGCACTCCTCAGCCTCCCGCAGCACCTGCACGCACACTCTTCTTACAGAGGGGTGGGGTTGTGACCGCAAGGTACCAACAGATGCTCTGACAGTCGCCCTGACCTCAGGCATCCAGGTGAGTGTGTCTCTCCCTCCCACCAACCCCACATACACACACCTGCTTCCCTACAAAAAGAGAGGAGAAAACAAAACTGGCCCCAGACTCGGCAGGACAAGCTTTGGAGTCCTGGCTTTGCAATGCTGAGCACGCCCTCTGCTTCTCTGGGCCTCAGTTTCCTTGACTGCAAAAGGAAGATACCCTGGCGCCTGCCACAGGGCCGCCAGAAAGACCAGTGAGAGCACACAGATGAGGAAGAAGGCAATCTGTCGAGTGCTGTGCCAACGCTGAAGGATGCCCACGGTAAGTGGCGTGTGACTTAGCACATGGATTCTGGCACCAGCCTGCCTGGGGTCAGTCGAGTCCCTGCTCAGCCGTTCCCACCTGCGAGCAGCAGGACGAGGCGCTGCACCTCAAAGAGCCGTTGTGGAGAGGAAGCGAATGTCCTCGCTCCTACGCTCTGTCCCTCTCAGGCCAGGAGCCACCGCCCTGCCACCACCACCACGCCCACCAGTGCCTGCACAGGCTGCCAGCTGGGGTGCCTCAGGGGCAACTGGGCTGTCCTCAGCAACCCTGGGGCCCAGCTTCTGGTCCCTTTAAGGCACTGAAAACCCAGCCAAGGACGTGTGATAAGGATCTTCCTAACAGTGGGAGCTCTGCGGAAAGGGCAAGTCCCAACCCTGGGGCTGTCTGAGCCGAGACTGCCACTTCTCAACAAGCAGGGGGAGAGTTGAGCGTCAGGTGTGTCTCGGACGGCTGCCTTGGCTTTGTCCCAGCCTTCCCTCACACCCATCCTGGATCAGCGAGACGTGGAATGTGAGTCCCATGCCATCCAAGAAGCGATACACAGGGCGAGGGCTTGGACGCCATGGACAGAGGAGAGAAATTAACAGGTTTCCTGCTGCCATCTAGCGGCCAGGCAAGGAAGAGCAGGCAGTAAGCCAGAAGGCCACCTGCAGCTCTTGGGGACCACAGCCCCTCACCCTTGCAAGTGTGGACCAGGGCTGAGCGACCAGCTGGGCACGGCAGATTCCAGCAGAAATTAGAGGATGTGACACATATATAAAAGTACAAAAATTCCGCAAAAAACAAAAAGCCTGCTATCTTTCCAGGAATTGAGGAACAAGGAATACGATTCACACATCCGTGTAACACGTAACAGTGGTGCCCCGACTAGGGCAAGGCACTGCGTAGGCGCTGGGAGCGAACAGACTGGCCAGATGCCAGCCCTGCCCACAGAACCTCCTGGGCATCTCCCCTGCCCCGTCCCCTGCACCCCAACAGGGCCCACAGCTCCTCAGCCCCTGGGTGTGCCAAGCGTCTTCCCACACTGCTCCCTTCCATCCCCTCTACACCTGGAAGACCTGCCTGCGCAGACAGCACCGCCTCCTCCGTGCTGCACACCGTCACGCTCTCTCGGGCTTCTGCCTGGACTGTGACTGCCTGATAATACGTCACCTCCCTCAGCAGAGCTGGCCCCTGCCGTCTGCTGCTACCGCATCCACGGCCGAGCTGAGCAGCTGGCTCCACAGGCCCGCACTGGATCTCAGAGCCCTAGATGCGTCCTGCCCCAAACAGCCATCTGCCATGCCACTGTCCCCAGACCTTCCTCCAGCCCTCCAGAAGGCCTGTCTGTCTACTGGCTTGACTGTGAGACTTGTGATCCAGGTGACTTTCCACCCCCGAGCAGCAGCCCTGAGCAGAGGCAAGGAGGCCCCCATGGATACTGGGCTGGACAGACAGAATCAGGAGGCCTGGCCTGCAGCCCTCACTGGCCCTAACTGGCTGTGACATGCCTGGCAGGTTTCTTACTTCTAACCTTGAAATTTCCCCATTTTTATAATGAAAGATCACCCATTGGGTCCGTTTTAGGTCAAAATATCTATGACATTAATTCATACTAGGATGCCAAAGATCTTTAGCAGCTAGTTGTGTAACTGTTCCCACAATACACATCTTTTTTTTTGTTTTTTTTTTGAGACTGAGTCTCACTCTGTTGCCCAGGCTAGAGTGAGTGCCGTGGTGTCAGCCTAGCTCACAGCAACCTCAAACTCCTGGGCTCAAGCAATCCTGCTGCCTCAGCCTCCTAAGTAGCTGGGACTACAGGCATGTGCCACCATGCCCAGCTAATTTTATATATATATTTTTGTAGTTGTCCAGATAATTTCTTTCTGTTTATAGTAGAGATGGGGTCTCGCTCTTGCTCAGGCTGGTTTCGAACTCCTGACCTCGAGCAATCCACCCGCCTCGGCCTCCCAGAGTGCTAGGATTAGAGGCGTGAGCCACCGCGCCTGGCCCACAATACATATCTTGAGAGAAGAGAATGTCTCAACCCATCACCTGGTCATTCACGCGATAAAAACACACTAAACGCCACATGCTAACATAGAATTGGTATTTTGGCTCTAGCCGCAGCCCAGTGGAAAGGCCAGCGAGGAAGGCCAAGGGTCAAGGGTGGACTGAGCTGACAGGAAGGAAAGTGCTGGCCCAGAGCCTACCACCCACGGGTTAGGATGGCAACCCTGACATCACACCTCGCAGGGGGCCGTCCCGAGTAGCAACCCCTCACCACAGCCCTGGGAGTTGCCTTTGTTTGTAATTAAAGCAACCGAGGCCCAGGAAGGTTCAGCAACCTACCCTCCAACCTCGCCCGAAGTTGCAGAGCCAGTAAGTAACAAGCGAGGAACTGAGCCTGGGGAGGAAAGGCCACCTGCTTGTCCAGCTGGAAGCAGCAGCATCTTAGGGCACGTCGGAGCCATTTCATTAGCCACACTCGGCCTGACGGTGTTGTCTATTTTGGAGGCTGCCTTAGAGGAGAGCGGGGAAAGAATGAATGCACTGAGGTGAGAAGCCCTGGGAGTAGGGGAGGGGTGTACAAACAGGAACTCTCACATTTTACTCCGTTACCTTTATGTTGTTTTATTTTCCGTAGCAACCAAATTTTCAATTAATAATTGAGTCTTATGCTAAGTAAACAAAACACTTATTGCAGATAGACTGACAGCCGATGAACAGTTGTGCACTTGGAGGGAAGTGCCTGGTGAGGCAGGCCAGGTCTCCTGGGATGGGCCCTGGAGTGGCAGGGGACGCCTCCTCATCCGGGATGGGTGGGGGCTCTTGTAGGGAGGCAGATGGTGGAGTGTTTCTGGAGCACGAGGACAAACTCTCTGCCCCCCAAAATACTTCATCCATCTGCTCATTCATGCCTGAAATTCCTTAACTGAGGGACTGTCTTTGATTCTATGGTCAGAAATAGGCCTGAAACTGTAAACCCACCCAAGAAATGTAAAACGGAACATGCCTGTGGTCTCCGGCAAGCAAGGCTCTTACAAGGCCTTTCGGAATGATCCTGCAGACGAGAGACTGGAAAGTTCAGGCTGGAAACAACAAGGACCAGGCAGAGTCAGAACTCCCCAAAGGTGAGGAGGAGGAGGAGTTCCACGGTTGTCTGCAGGGCGATATCTGTCCTCACCCGACCTGTGGGCAAAGAGAGGGCGTGCCTGCCAAGGCGGGGCACGTGGCTGGGAGCCATGGGAACACGCAGGATGAAAGAACCCAAACCTAGAGATGTTCACGGGCTGGGGGGAGCGACGGTGCCACACAGAGGAGACTGAATAAGAAAAAGTCACATATCTGGAAACAGGGAAGTAGGTTCTCCCACACCAGGCTGAGCCCAACCTCACTGGAGGCCTGCCCTGGGATCCGGCATCTTAAACAGGGTCTCGACAAACGGGGCCGCGTGGCGAGAAGTGTGACTAGAGTGGTGGAAGGCAGTTGCTTAGAACTGGGTCGAGGGAAAGCAGGCACGTGAAGACCGAGGAGAACGCTCCGTGTCCTTAGGATCAGAGAAGCGCAAATCATAACCACAGTGAGATGCCACCTCACCCCTAGGATGGCCATAATATTTTTAAACACGGAAAGTAACGAGTGTTGGCAAGGATGTGGAGAAATCAGAATCCTCATACGTTGCTGGTGGGAATATGAAATGGTTCGGCCCCTATGGGAAACAGCTTGGCTGTTCCTCAAAATGTTAAACATAGAACTACCACATGATCCAGCAATTCCACTCCCAGGTATATACCCAAAAGAATTGAAAACAGGTGTCCAAACAAAAATTTGTGCATGAATGTTCATAGCAGCTCTATTCGCAATAGAAAAGGTGGAAACAACCCAAATTCCCATCAACAGATGAGTGGATAAACAAAATGTTATATATACATGTAACAGAATATTAGTCGGCCTTAAAAAGAACGGAGCACCGACACCTGCTGCAGTGTGGATGGGCCCTGAGACACGCCAGTGCACGCGTGAGCAGACACGCCAGCGAGAGCAGCCCGGCGCAGAAGGCCGCACAGCCCACGGCCCTGTTTACGCGGAATGTCCAGAACAGACAGCTCCACGGCCACGAGATCGGTGGCTGCCAGTGGTAGGGACAGGGCGTTGCACGAGGGGCATGGTGTTTCATTTGGGATGATGGAGCGTGGAACAGTGGTGACGGTTTTACATGGCAAACGCACTTAATGCCACCAAATTGTACACTATAAAATGGTTATAAGGATACATTTTACATGCATTTTATCACAATAAAAAATAGTTTAAAAAATGGAGAGGACTTTGGGAGGGACATGATACCCGACGTCAAATACCTGAGGGCCTATCCAATAGTGGCCAGAGGACAGGATTTCTTCGGTGAGTTCCCAGAATATGGAATCTTCCAGAAGTCAGACTCCAACATCACAACCCACATGATGGCCATCATCCCTGCACACTTGCCATGTATCAGGCACTGTGCCAGAGCTTGATCAGCATTAGAGCATTTTCTCACTTAATAACACCCACACCAACCCTAGCAGGTGGATGCTACCCTTAGCCCCATCTTCAGGCGGAGAACCTGCAGCCTAGAGAAGGTAGGTGACTGGCCCACAGTCAGCTGGCAAGTGGAGGAGCTGAGATTCAAATGTGAGCACCTATGCAACTGGCCACCGCACCACACACCGCTGCCGGTGCAGAGGACGGGCTGCGGCATCACAAGGTCCAGGCTCAATCGAGCCCCACTGTCACTTGTTTGCACGTGACCTCTGGCTATTTGCTCAGCCTCAGTTTCCTCCTCTGTAAAAACTACAATGACACCATCAACCTCAAAGGCCTGCCGGGAAATGAGAGGACGAAATGAGCAGCTTCAGGTACAGAAAGGGGCTCCAGAAACATTAGGTTCAATTTTGTTTTCCAAAAGTGGAGAAAATTAGAAAAAATTGAGGCGAACATCTCAGCAGGGACAGAGCGCCCGGTCAGAGGGGCCAAGCAGGTGAGGAAAGGCAGACACACCGTTCAGCAAGAAGGATATCAGATGGGCACTGGCGCGGGGGACCTTGAAGGCTCTGACCTTGAAACTGGATGTGGCGACGCTGGAGAGAGAAGGGAGCAACTTAAGAGCACAGGGATCCTAAAGGAATCAGGATTAGCATGAAAAGAGAAAAGGTGTAAAGGGACGGGAGGCTGGGAACAGCAAAAATAAAGTTTGCCAATAAAAATAGAAGTAACTTATGTTTTTAGAGCATCCCCAAGTGTGCCAGACACTCTGCTGAGCATTTATATAGAATAGATTATCTCAGAGTCCTCACATCTCCGTGGAGCAGAACTATTATTATCCCATTCCACTGAGGAGGAAGCTGGAGCTGACGGAGGTTAAGAGGCTGCTCAAGGCCACAAGGCCAGGAAGTGCCCCCTTTGCCACCGCGGCCGGGCCAGCCCGAGAGCACCCATCGCCTGGGTTGGGTGCCCTGACGCTGGGCCGACCCGCCAGGCTCCGTGTGCCGCGCGGCCTCCGCGGCCAGTCGCTGGAGACGCCCTCCAGAGCAGCAAGCAGCCCGGGCAGCAGGAGCCCTCCCCTGGCCTCGCTCCGGCCACTAAGCTGAAGCTGGAAGCTGACGCTGAGAGGGAACGTGAGAGGATCTAGTGAATATTTGGGAAAATTTTGTTAAACAGAGAAAAAAATAGGGGCGCTCTGTCTCCAACAGCTGTCAGCTGAAACCGCAGGCTGCTGCAAGTGGCTGCCGGGTGCTCCGGCCCGAGGGCAGGGCCGGCCACGGGCACGTGCCTGGCGGTGCTCCGCAGCGGCCAGGGGAAGCAGAAGCAGCAGGAAAGTGACTCAGCGACCACCCCAACAGCGCCATCTTGAAGGAGCCAAAGAGATGCTAACCCTGCCCAAAGGCCTCCTGGGGCCGGCCAGGTCCCGGCAGAAAGAGGCTGTGAGGAAGGAATGGGGTGGGGGCACTGGCAGGAGGCCGTCACCTCCCTCCTCAGCGTCTAGCAATGAAATCAAGAGGACCAAAGAGGCAGAGTCCAAAAGGATGTTTAGATCTTAATTATTTTCTTAAGCTCACATGTAAAGGCTCATAATGCATCAGAGCTACGCTGAGCCCGCCCATGCACGGACATGCCAGTTAGTTTCCCCAACAGCCCCACAAGGTAGTTCCCGAGAAATTTCACCGTTTCACAGACGACAGAGTGTGGAAGAGTTAAATGACTTGGACAATGACAAGTTAGTGTGTGGTGGAATTAGGACGTAAACCCGCGTGGTCTGACCTCAGAACCCACAGTCTTAACCAAGAACCTTTACCACTTCCTGAAACAGACTCTCAAGAGCTAGTAGAAGGAATTATTAGACACAGTTCCTCACTCAGAGCATTTACAACCAAAGGAAACAGAGACACGAACCCCATGCACAGAAAAACTACCTGCAAAAATACATGTAATATTACTCAAGATGTGCAGCCATCATTGCATCACATGAAGTCCTATGTGTGCACCGGTGACATGCACTAGAGAGCCACTGGCACAGCCAGGAAGGAGGGGTGGGAATTTAATTTTAAAATATGATGGTGCACAACAGTAAAAAAGTGGAAACAACCCAATGCCCATCAACAGATGAAAGGGCAAACAAAATGTGGTATAGACACACAATGGAATATTATTCAGCCATAAAAAGATAGGAAATTCTGACACATGCTACAACATGGATGAAGACATTATGCTAAGTAAAATAAAGCAGACATAAAAGGACAGATATTGTATAATTCCACTTATATGAGGTATCTGGAATCATCAAATTCTTTAAGAGATAAAATTAAATGGTAGTTACCAGGCCTGAATAGAGGAGAATGGGGAGTTGTTTAATAAATACACAGGTTGTTTGGGATGATGAAAACGTTCTGGAAAGGAACAGTGGTGCCAGCTGCACAGTAATGAGAATGCACTTAATATCACTTTAAAAAGGTTAAAATGGTAAATTTTACATTATGTATATTGTACCACAATAAAAAAATTTTTTATTTCAGCATATTATAGGGTACAAATGTTTAGGTTACGTGTGCTGCCTTTTCCCCCCCTTCACCCCTGGAGTCAGAGCTTCAAGCGTGTCCATCCGCAAGATGGTGCACATCACACTCATGTATGTATATACCCGTCCCCTCCTCCCCCCTCCCACCTGCCCGAAACCCAATAAATGTTATTCCTGTATGTCCACTTAGGTGTTGATCTGTTAATACCAATTTGCTGGTGAGTACTCGTGGTGCTTATTTTTCTATTCTTGGGATACTTCACTTAGTAGAATGGGTTCCAGCTCTATCCAGGAAAATACAAGAGGTGCTATATCACCATTGTTTCTTATAGCTGAATAGTGCTCCATGGTATACATATACCACATTTTATTAATCCACTCATGTATTGATGGGCACTTGGGTTGTTTCCACAGCTTTGCAATTGTGAATTGTGCTGCTATAAATATCTGAGTGCAGGTGTCTTTTTTATAGAGTGTCTTTTGTTCTTTTGGGTAGATGCCCAGTAATGGGATTGCTGGATCCAGTGGTAGATCTACTTGTATCACTTTAAGGCATCTCCATACTGCTTTCCACAGAGGTTGCACTAGTTTGCAGTCCCACCAGCAGTGTAGGAATGTTCCTATCTCTCCGCATCCATGTCAACATTTATTGTTTTGGGACTTTTTAATACAGTCCATTCTTTCTGGAGATAAGTGATATCTCATTGTGGTTTTGATTTGCATTCCCCTGATGATTAGAGATGTTGATCATTTTTTCATATGTTTGTTGGCCATTATTCTGTCTTCTTTTGGAAAATTTCTGTTCATGTCCTTTGCCCACTTTTTGATAGGGTTGTTTGATTTTTCCTTGCTGATTTTCCTGAGTTCTAAATAGATTCTAGTTATCAACCCTTTATTGGATGTGTAGCTTGCGAAAATTTTCTCCCATTCAGTGGGTTGTCTGTTTGCTCTCATAACAGTTTCTTTGGCTGTGCAGAAGCTTTTTAATTTGATCAGGTCCCATTTATTTATTTTTGTTGCTGCTGTGATTGCTTTTGGGGTCTTCTTCATAAATTCTTTGCCTAAGCCAATGTCTAGAAGAGTATTTCCAACATTTTCCTCTAGAATTCTAATAGTTTCACACCTTAGGTTTAAGTCTGTTACCCAGCATGAGTTGATTTTTGTAAGAGGTGAAAGGTGTGGATCCTGTTTCAGTCTTCTACATGTGGCTATTCAGTTTTCCTAGCACCATTTATTGAGCAAGGATTCTTTTCCCCAGTGTGTTTTTGTCTGCTTTGTCAAAGATTAGATGGCTATATGAGGATGGTTTTATATCTGGGTTCGCTATTCTGTTCCACTGATCAATGTCCCTGTTCTTGTGCCAGTCTCCAGCTGTTTTAATTACGATAGCCTTGTAGTATAGTTTGAAGTCTGGTAAATTGATACCTCCCACTTTGTTTTTATTGCCTAGGATTGCTTTTGGTATATGGGGTCTTCTCTGGTTCCATACGAAGCATAAAATTATTTTTTCTATATCTGTGAAAAATGATGATGGTATTTTAATAGGGATTGCATTGACTCTGTAGATCACTTTCGGTAGTATAGACATTTTAACAATGTTGATTCTGCTGGCCCACAAGCATGGTATGGTCTATCACCTATTTATATCCTCTGCTATTTCCTTCCTCTAAAAAATTTCTTTAAGAAAAAAAAATGATGGTGGTCATGGCAACAACCTGCTTTAACAAGGAAAGGCTAAAGCACCTGGCTTAACCCGGTGAGGAAGCTGTGAGGAACAGAGAAAGTGGTGACCCAGGCAGCCCAGTGCCGGTGCAGAGGGCAGTGGGCTGATCATAGAGCCTGGAAGGCATTTCTTGGGGAGAATGTGGATATTCAGCCTTTGGTGTCTAAGCTCCCTGGAAGATAATCTGAAATCAGGCCTTCTATGTTTTGAAAGTTCATTTCCCACTGGGCTTGAATATCCAAGAAAGTAGGTGGGATCAGTCCTTCTGTGTCTGCAGGTCCAAAAGGAGGGCGTTGAAGGTGAAAAGGGGCAAGAAAGTGGTCAGGTCCCTGGATCCATGCAACAACGGAGCGCTGGCCGCAGTCTGCCGCCCCACACAAGTTGAGAGCGGAGACAAGAATAAGGGAGCTCTCTCCTCAAAAAAACAATATTTTAATATCAGTAGTACGTCACGTACTATATGACATTTCAGTCAACGACAGACCAAACAAACAATGATGGTCCAATCAGATTACAATGGAGCTGAAAAACTCCTATCACTTGGTGACATCTCAGCCATTGAGACCCACTGCAACATGGCAGCAAATGCATCGTTCACAGGCTTGCCGAGAGGCTGGAGTAAACAAACCTACTGCGCCGCCAGTTGTATGAAAGTCTGGCACAAGCCCGGTGCATCGCCACCCCTGTAGTCCCAGATAATCAGGAGACTGAGGCAGGAGGATCGCTTGAGCCAGAAGTTTGAGTCCAACCCGGGCAACTTAGCGAGACCCTGTGTCTAAAAAATAAAAACCCTATTATAAGCTGCTATTCCTTTAAAAAAAAATAGTCTAGTACAATTATGGACAGAATATGATATCTGATAGTGATACTAAATGACTGTGGTGCTGGTTTATGTATTTACTATTCTACAAGCAATGACAGCTCCATGTGTGTTCCTGCCCCTGAAGACCTTCCGCTGGGACAAGACGTGAAGGTGGGAGACCGTGATGCTGATGACCCAACCCTGTGCGGGCCCAGGCTACTGTGCGTGTTTGTGTCTTGGTTTCCAACAGAAAACTTTAAAATGTAAAAAAAAATTAAAAATTTGAAAAATATAAAAAAGCTTACAGGATAAGGATATAAAGAAAGAAAATATTTTTGTACAGCTGTGCAATGTGTTTGTGTTTAAGGTAAGTGTAATTACAAGGGCCAAAAGTTTTTAAATTTTTAAGTTTATAAATTTAAAAAGTTACAGTAAGCTATAATTATTGAAGAAAAATATTTTTATAAGTTTAGTGCAGCCTGTAATGGTAGTGCTTACAGAGTCTACAGCAGTACACAGTGATGGCCTGCCTAGGCCTTCACACTCACTCACACTCACTCACTGTCCCAACCCTGGGCAAGCTCCAGTCATACAAGAGCCATTCATGGTAATGCCCTATACAGCTGTTACCACTTTTTCTCTTTTATATGATAGTTTCACTGTACCTTTTCTATGCTTAGGTATGTTTAGATACAAATACTTAACACTGTGTCATAGCTGCCTACAGAACCCAGGACAGTCACATGCTGTACAGGCACACAGCCCAGGAGCCACAGGCTGCACCACACAGCCTAGGTGCACAGTGGGCTACACCATCTAGGTTTGTGTAAGTGCGCTCTGTGATGTTCACACAATGACAAAATCGCCCGACACATCTCTCGGAAAGAATCCCCATTGCTAAGCAACATGTGACTGCACATTTATTGATATCTTATTAAGTATTTTAGAAGCATTATCTCATTTAATCCTTATGACATCCCTATGATGTTTTAATGTTATACTTATTTTACAGAGGAGGAAAGCAAGGTTCCAAGAAGTCAAGAGAAGTGTTCACAATCACCATACTAGTGAGCCAGGATCTGAATCTCTCTGATCCAAAAACTATTTTTTTTCCAAAGACAGCATCTCACTCTGCCATCCAGCCTGAAGTACAGTGGTGCAATCATAACTCACTTCGACCTTGAACTCCTAGACTCAAGCAATCCTCCTGCCTCAGCCTCCCTGGTAGCTGGGACTACAAGCACACACCACCATGCCTGGTTAATTTTTCTATTAATATTTTTTGTAGAGACAGAGTCTCACTCTTGCTCAGGCTGGTCTCAAACTCCTGGCCTCAAGCAATCCTCCTGCCTCAGCCTCCCAAAGTGCTCAGATTATAGGTATGACCCACTGCAATTGGCCCAAAAACTATTTTCTTAACCACTACAGGATACCATTTTCTTGAGATACTTTACTACAACAAACTCAGTAGAAGTTTCTATTGTTGGGAGTGAATATTGCCACAAAGGCCAGTATTTATCTAAACAACAGGTACTAAGCCCTTAAATGCCAGGTGACATGCTAAGTCCTGATCCACAATCTACTAAACACAAACAAAAGGCTGTTCTTGAGTCATGATTACAAGTGTTCTGTGGGCTCATTTGAGGGTCAGTTTCAAACTTATTATCAGCCACGAAACTTTGTGAACGAATAGCAAGCTTCCCTCTCGGCTCCTCCGTGGCGAAATCGGGCGCCTTGTCATTATCCACAAGCCATGGCAAGGAGGTGTCACTTCAAATCAAGCTTTCAGAGGCCATTTAAGGCAGGAGTAGAAAATTCTCCTATGTGACAAAAACCATCTGAAGACAGAGAAAAAACCAATCAGGATTACATGAGCGGAAAAGAACTTAAATTAGGGTTTTCTTTTAGAGTGAGAAATACAAAAAGTCTCTCTTGTCATAGTATTCAGGAAATACAGCCAGGAAAAATAATGCATTTTTAAAAACATTCTTCTGTTGTAAATTTACATCCAATTAAGGGAAAAAACTGGAGTGGGAAGAATGTGGTGAAGGAAAGAGAGGACTCAAAGGCGGGGAAGCCTCCCGAATGCTCTTACGGCTGCCCGGGGGCGCACCGGAAGCCTCGCTTTCTAAGGCCAGGTGCCCGGCCACACGCAGCACGCCCCAGGTCCTCTGAGACACCCAAGGCATTCCCAATTCTGTTGTTGTTATTGTTGACTAAAGACATTTTAGAAAGTACGAAACATAAAAAAGAAAAGAAAGATCACTAATAAGCACTAACTACCATTAGCATTCATAGTGTTTCCTCTAGTCCTTCTTCATTTTTTTTTAAATTAGGGCTTACATTATATATAGTCTTATATCTTACAGTATTTGCCTGACATTTTTTCATAACCATTAGCTTGAGTCATTATATATAATTTTTGAAGACGGTATTTTTTAAGTTGGCCATCATATGATCATATCAAATATTTTTTAATGTTTTTATTTCACTTATTTATATTTTTAAAGCCTACATACAGCACCAGGTACTCCTGGGCAGTCTCCCATCTAAGTACTAACCAGGCCTACCCTGCTTAGCTTCTGAGATCAGATCAGATTGGGAGCATTCAGGGTGGTATGGCTGTAAACCAAATGTATCAAAATATATGTCGCTAATTCTCTATTGCTGGACATTTAGTATACTTCCAATTTTTAGCTTTTATAGATAATACTTCAGTAAGATAAATAGATATGATTACTTCCTTAGTATAAATTCCAAGGAACAGAATTATAAATGAATATTTCTAAGATTCTTTTTATTTCTTCTCCCCTCCCCTATTTCTAAGATTCTTGATATAAACTTCCAAATAACTGCACTAAAAATAATTCTATCTGGGCATGATAGCATGTGCCTGTAGTCCCAACTACTAGGGAGGCTAAGGTAGGAGGATTGGCTTGAGCCCAAGAGTTGGAGGCTGCAGTAAGCTGTGATCATGTCTTTGCACTCCAGCCTGGGTGACAGAGTGAGATCTGATCTAGAAAAAATAAAGAATAAATAATAAAAACAATAAATCTAAGCAACATTGCATTTTTGCAACTCTAGACATAAATGGCGCTATATCTCAGTATTTTCCACACGGACCTGCTTAAACCACTCTGACAGCTGAATCCATCCTATGGGGAGGACATGTCCCAATTTTTTTTTTTTGAGACAGAGTCTCACTCTGTTGCCCAGGCTAGAGTGAGTGCCGTGGCGTCAGCCTAGCTCACAGCAACCTCAATCTCCTGGGCTCAAGCGATCCTCCTGCCTCAGCCTCCTGAGTAGCTGGGACTACAGGCATGTGCCACCATGCCCAGCTAATTTTATATATATATTTTTGTAGTTGTCCAGATAATTTCTTTCTGTTTTTTTAGTAGAGACGGGGTCTCGCTCAGGCTGATCTCGAACTCCTGAGCTCAAACGATCCGCCCACCTCGGCCTCCCAGAGTACTAGGATTACAGGCGTGAGCCACCGCGCCCGGCCCCCAAGTCTGTTTTTAAGTGTCTCCTGCTTACTGCTCATACACCAGCTGAACCCGTGCTTTCCAATTACCCAGGCGGCTCCCCCGCTAGCACCAACTGCAACGTGCCATCCAGCTCCAGCTGGGGCAAGCTGGTGACATGCCTGCTCCCCCACCTTGCTGCACACTCCAGGAGCGCAGGGACCGAGCCCTGATCTCCTCTGCCTCCTCTCTGCACAGCTTCTTTCAGACCCCTCGTCCTCCAACAACAGTTCTCTAACTGTTCGAAAAACTTTGAGCTCTTGCAAATGCCCACATCCCTTCCTAGAAAGTCACGTCAGAGGATTGAAGTGAGAAGGATCTGAGACCTGGGCAAGCTCTCGAGCCTCTTCTAACCCACATCCATCTGCAAAATGGGGGTACTGATGCCTCCCCCAGAGGGTGAGTGGAAGGACCAAGTTAGATAATGCATGTATGTGCTTAGTAGCCACGACAGGAACCTAGAAAACACTCAATAAATTATAACTTTTTTTAAAGAAATCATAACACACAATAACAAACCCACCAAAAAATTGTTTAATCCTCTGTACACCAGAGGAGATTAAAGAGTCATGCAGCTGTCCTCTCATCCGAAGCTACCCAGGCCCTGAATGCCTGGGGAGAGACTCAGAACCTCAGGGACTGCGCCAAACCCACCGAGCCTCAGGCCAAGGGCAAGGGTGGTCTGGCAAAGCTGGGCAGGCAGCTGCTCAGCAGAGCCACGGAACCTCTAGATTAGCTATGCAGAGAGAAGGGGTGAGGACAAGCTACAGAGAAATCAAAAAGCACCAGCCTGAAATCAATCCAACCAGGGCAGGGCTTTGGGGCACCCAGAGCAAGCAGAGGAGTGGTTCCAGGTGCCACAGGCTCCTCCCAGCTGGGAGCTTAGAAGCAGGTGACAGGCCCAGGCACGGCTCCCTAGCTGGCCCTGGACAGATCTGCTATTGTTTGCGGACGACACTGGAGTTGAGTCACCGTGGCATTGTCCAGCCACTCTATCAGGAGGAAGCAGCTGGACAGACCAACACCAAACGCAGGAAGCCTCAACCTCCACCAGGGCTCCCCTTGGGGGCCCCTCCCTGCTCAGGAGCTCCAGCATCCTGCCTGCCTGTCCCCCAGGGACCCCTTACCAACCCCAGTGCGTCCACAGTCCGGACAGCCACCCCTATTTCCCGCCTCCATTTGCCTTGGGCAAAACACAAGCTCTTTGTGTGGCATTCTGGCAGCTCTCCTAGGAGCTGGGAGGCAGGGTCACCCAGATTCAACCTGCCAGTCAAAGGAAACCAAGGTGTCAGAAAACAGGCAGTAGACAAAAAACAATTATACTAAATTAATTCAGAAAGGACACACTGTATAGTGAGGACATGGTTTTTCTCTGGGCTAAAGCATGGGCGAGCGGCACCCCAGCACGGTGCCAGCACACTCCGACAAAGCCAGAGACCCGGACCCCTCGGGGAAGTGGGATTCTGGCCAACTTCCTTATCTACAGACTTGAACTGGATCTCTGAGGCTCAGAGAGCAGACCCAGGAATCCCTGCTGGGATTTGGAAATAACGCAGAAAAGCAGCAGGGTGTTTCTTGGCTCACAGCCAGACAGACCCAAGCTACCCAAGTAGCTGGTGACCACAGAGTGCCAGATCCCTCACAGCCTTCAGCCAAGGCCTGCAGACTCAGTGCCTGCAGGAGCCAGGTGGGGAACATGAACCCGTGGAGCCGGCTGGTGTAAGGGCACATGCCCACCAAGTCGAGACCGAGGGGCTGGGAAGCGCAGGCCGGCGGGAGGGGTGCCAGGGACTCAGGTCCAGCCAACGGCTGCACTGGCAGAGTGTGCTCTATGTAACTAGCCCTTCCAACTTTAAAAAGCCCAAATTCCTATTTTTGTGAAGTCTTTTCAGGGTTTAAATGTTGGCTTTAATAAACAATAGCATCAGCTGAGCCCAAACAAAATACCGCTGAGGCCTGGCTGGGACCTAGGGGCCGCTGGACTGCGACGTCCTAAAGCTTAGGGTCCTCACCTGCAAAATGAGGCAAATAGAAGAGCCTGGTGTTGGGAGAATGGGACAGAATGGGAGGGGATCAGGCCTGCAAGCACTTCACGCACCTGAGGCTTAGAAAACACCTGATAAAGGGAGACTATTAACGAGGCAGAGCTGGAAGGGACTTCAGGAAGAGCCACCCCAACTTTCTCACTCTGCAAGAGGAAACTTCAGAGAGGTCCTGTGACTGAGTCGTGGTCTGCAAAGGAGCCAGCGCAAAAGCGGGGCTGGCTTCCACCTCAATTCCACAGACCTAAGCAGGCTCTCCAGGCTGCAGACGCAGCGCGTCCCCTATCATTCTGCAGCAGTCCCTCCTGAGGGCTGGTCCCCCACCATGACGGCAGCCCCCAAGGAAAGTGTTGTGTGCACACTTTGCTTCCCTGGGGAACTCAGCCCACAGCAGGCAGGCGATGGGGACCCAGCGACAGGAGCTGGCCGGTCAGTGGCAATTCCCCCCTCCGCTGCCCACCCCTGCATTCGGGTTTATACTGCGCGTTCCACAACTGGGCCTGCGCGAGCCCAGTCCCCTGCCTAGCCCAGCATGGGTGGGAAGGAAGACTGGGCATGAGAGTAACGGGTGACATCAACAGGGAAAGACGAGGAGGGACAGGGAAGGCCTGAGCAAGAGAGGGCAGGGCAGAGGGACACAAAGTGCACCTGGGGGCAGAGTGTGGACGGTGCGGCTGGAGGAGAGAGGGGCGGGGAGGCAGGCTGAGAAGGACGGCTGTGGCCACCAGCAGGACAAGGGTCCCGGGGCCGAGGGGGCTCTGGGTTTCTGCCACACGTGGGTACCAGTTAGCCAGCATGTATGCTAGGTCCTGCAGGTTTAACCAGCCAGCTGCCAAAGGACTGTGTTCCCTGAGCTGCATGAGCATCTCGGGGTCGTGTCCTGTCTCCAGGCCCCAGAGATCCTGTTTGAACTTGTTCTTACCTGGAAACCTTCCGCCCTTGAGGGGAGTTGTGGCCTTGGGACTCCTCCTGCTCATTCCAAAGCATATATTTAAGCTTTCCAATTACTACCAGCTGAAAAGTAAACCTCTGCTTTAAAGAGGCAACAGGGGAAAGGAAGAGAGAATGCTCCTGGGCAATGTATTTCCTAACGAGGCATCTTAAGTCCTAAAACTGTTTGGCTGAAAGGACCTCAGGGAGCGTTTGGTACAAACCCCTCATACCTTGAGGCCCAGAAAGGGAAGTTCGAGGCCCAAGGACTCTGGGGCCACTGGCTGCCAGGCCCGGCCCTTTCGGTGGCAGCCCCGCACTTCCCCTGTCCCTCAGTCACCAGAGTCCAACTTTCCTCCCCGGAACACCTGCAGAGCCACAGCCAGCACAGCCTGCCACACCACCTCCAGCCCCGGGGCGCCTGGGAACTCACCGCCTAGCAAAAGCCCAAGGTCACCTGAACTTTTTAGCACAGATTTCTCTCACCTGCTGATGGATCACCCTCCTCCCCAAACCTCAGGGGCTGTAAACCCAGAGGAGGGAGGAGAGGAAGGCCTGGGGGCAGAGAGGGCTGGGTGCTCACACAGAGAGGTCACACTGCCCCGGGCAGGAACAGCAGCAGGGCTGAGAGGGGGAGAGGCGACAGACTTCCTGCAGGAAAAAGAGCATTTCCCAATAGCTCCCCAAAGGCCAGGAGGAGTGGCCTGGGAGTTCCAACAGCCTCAAGGCGCTCAGAACCAGGTTTTCCCACCTGGAGACAGTTAGACTTTGGAATCCCCCAGATCTGAGTTTAAATCCCTTCCCTGGCATATCCAAATAGCATGACCTTGGAGGAGCCTACGATGCCCTCTGTGCCTGTTTTCCTCATCTGTAAAATAAGTGACTAGCACAGGATTGAGGCATAAAAGGTAGAGCAGTAACTGCAGGTCTTTCGTCCTGGTGTTTAAGCCCCCTTGGCCACTCTATAAGCATCCTGAGGGGCTTGGAGAATATTCACTTGTGGACTGACTTTCTAAACAACATCCTGCCCACATTCACTGTGGGGGGTGTGGCCCAAGGGGCCAGGTCTGCCAACAACACCCAAAGGGGAGTGCTAAGCTCCATCCTCATCCTGCTCCAAACCCAGCCCCAGGACTCCTGTGGACAGGAGCTTCTCTCACTGTCCTCCAACGCTCCGCCTGTCTTTGTAACTGCTTGCTGGGCTTAACACATGTCACCTGACCCTAGTCACATCTCTGGAGGGGTCCAGGGGGAAAAACGAACTCTGGAGGAGTAAATGTCTCCCATAGGCTATAGATGAGGAAACTGAGGCAAGGAAATTAGATTGCTGCCACCCAACAGTCAGCACAAGGCCAGTTCTCACGGTGGAGGCTGGTGGGCAGAGGGGGAGGGGAGGGAGCACCCAGGAAGCCCAGGGCTGCAAACACACCGGGGCTGAACCCAGGGGGACATTTTCCCATATTTGTCGTTAAGTATAGAACAGGTGCCCTTTTTCCATTAAAAAAAAACAGGGATCAGGGACTGCAGCAGGAAGGAGCAACATCAGCACTCTCATCACCGCGCGCAAACACATCCGCTTTCCATACGCAAGTGGGGCTCTAGGTGCTCCCCGTGTGAACTCACTCAGTATTCAAGCAATCTTGTGAAACAGGTCCTACATTATCCCCACTTCGAAGATGGGAAAAGGGTCTTAAATTGCTTGTCACAGTCACATAATGGGGGAGTGGCAGAGCCAGGGACCCAGAGAGAGGTGCTAACCACCTCCCTGCCCAGCCTCTCCGTGCGCGGGCTCCTCCACCTGCGGGTCCACTCCCTTCACCTCCACGCTGTGAGGTGACAGCCAGTAGGCAAATTGTTTTTTTTTTTTTTTTTTTTGAGACATAGTCTCGCTTTGTTGCCCAGGCTAGAGTGAGTGCCGTGGCCTCAGCCTAGCTCACAGCAACCTCAAACTCCTGGGCTCAAGCGATCCTCCTGCCTCAGCCTCCCGAGTAGCTGGGACTACAGGCATGCGCCACCACGCCCGGCTAATTTTTTCTCTATATATTAGTTGACCAATTAATTTCCTTCTATTCATAGTAGAGACGGGGTCTCACTCTTGCTCAGGCTGGTTTACAACTCCTGAGCTCGAGCAATCCGCCCGCCTTGGCCTCCCAGAGTGCTAGGATTATAGGCGTGAGCCACTGCGCCCGGCCTAGGCAAACTCTTAGACCCGCAGTCCCAGGACCTGTGGCAACTGCTGCCCCCAAGGTGCTTCCTCAGCTCCCAGGGCTCCATGAACACTCCGGGTCCTTGCCTCCAGTGGTTGATGAGACCGAGTAGGAGGCAGAGCAGGACTCTACTGGGATATTGTGTTCCCACTGACTCAGAATCCCAGAACAGATGCACAGGGGAATTTCTGAGTGAGTAACTAACCACAGAAGAATAAAGTTATATAAATCAGCCTGGAACAAGGTTAGAGAGAAATTAGGCATGGCCTTTCAAAGAAGCCAGCCTGAGGAAGTGGGAAATGCCCAGAATGTGTGCTCCTCCACCACGCCTGCCTGGGGGCAGAGCTGGGCTGCTCCTGATTACAGGACAAGCTACCACCCCAGGGGCGGCAGCGGGGATTGTTAAGTGCACTTGGATTCCTCCCACCAGCAGAGGAGGGACGCCCTAGGACACAAAAATCAGATAAATGGCCCAAATGATTCCTCTCCTTTCCCCTGGTTCTGTTTCTGCTGAAGTGTTTTTTATTAATGGATCGCTAGTCACAATCTCCCTCCTGCAGCTTATAACGGAGCTCAGAAATGTATCAACGGCTCTTCCCTATCAAGACAGGAAGTGATGGTGGGGAAACTCAACGCTCTGCCCTGCGACTGCAAACCTTCCAGCAACACCGTCAGGAAGCCCGGAGGATGAGGAGGCTCACAGCAGCCTTCCTAGACTGAGCTCGGAAAGCCAGAGGGGAAACTGGACATTCCTGAGCTGGAAGCTCATTTTTCCCATAATTCAGAACAACTCTCTTGCATAAAACTGTCCTGCTGGCAAAAGCGAAGATCTGTCCCCCTCGACGGCTGACAGCTCTCCCGGCCTTCCGCGCGTGTCTTGGGCAGGAACGCCACCGCACAGCCCAGCCCCAGCTTGAGGCCGCGGCTGAGGCCCGAAAACAGCACACTGGAGCGTGTCCAAGGCAGCAACAGGGGAGGTGGGTCTAGAAATGAAGTGACCTGAGCAGCAGCTGGTGGAACTGGAGAAGGGGCAGAGGGCAGCAGTTGCCACGGGGACGAGGGCAGGCTCTGGCGGCAGAGGCTGGCCAGACAGAGGCCGGCTCTCCCAGCGGAAACGGCCAAGCGGAGGCAGCCACCCCGCCGGCACCCAGCACAAGGGACGAGTGAGAGGATGACCCACAAGGATCCTTCCTCTCTAAGGGGCTGCCCTTACTTTGTAACCATTACGAGCCCTGAGGCTGACCTCCCTTCTTTACTGGTGTTTGGTTTTTATTATCATTTATTAAGTGCTTGCCAAGGACCCGCATCATACTCAGCACTTCATACACATACACCTCATACACTTCATACACGGCTTTGTTTAATCTTCATCGTAACCCAGGTGCTATGCCTGCCACATAGTAGGTAACCCTAAAAATCCCTTTAACAATGAGAAAATTGCAGCTAAGAGAATTAGCAGCCTGTCAATGCCAAGTTGCCGGCAGCAGCATCGGGGGAGCTGGCTCGGGAACCCCAGGCTGAGCCCTCAGCGTCTGGGTCCTGATTAGCTGTGCAGCTTACAGGGGCAGCTGCCTTAGTCTTCTGCAAACTGTTAAGGAGCTGGCAGGCTGTGACCAAATGCGACAAGAACATCACTAACAGGTATCAAGTTCTGTTTTCCAAAAATGCTGTAACAAACATACATTGCTTTTATAAAATAAAATAACAAAACTTTTATCTAAACGCTCAAGGTCAGCCCCCCATCTTGCAACCAGAAGTGTGTCCTCTTAAGAACTAGTTGGCCAATTGAAAAAACATATAGTAAAAAGGGTTGTTAAGTAAGCAAATAAATAAAGAGTTGTCTGCAAGGATGTGGAGAAACTAGAACCCTCATACACTGTCGGTGGGAATGCAAAATGGTGCAGTCACTTTGGAAAACAGTCCACCAGTTCTTTAAGAGGTTTGACACACAGTCACCATGTGACCCAGTGTTTTGGACTGAATGTTTATGTCCCCCCAAATTCTTATGTTGAAATCCTAACCCCCAACGTGATGGCGTGAGGAGGTGGGGCCTTTGGGGCGTGGTTAGGTCATGAGGGAGCTGCCCTCATGAATGAGATTGGGGTCCTTACAAAAGGGCCCCCAGAGAGCTCTCGACTCTTTCCACCACGTCAGGATATAAGAGTGTACAACCCAGAAGGGGCCTTCACCAGAACCTGACCATGCTGGCACCCTGACCTTGGACTCCTGGCCTCCAGAACTGTGAGAAATAAAATTCTGCTAAACAACAGATATTTGGTGGTTTATAAGCTTCCCAGTGTGTGGTACTTATTACCACAGCCCACACAAAGACAACCAGCAATTCCACTCCTAGGTGTTTGCCCAAGAGAAATGAAAACACATGTCCACACAAGAACACTACACATGAGCATTCATAGCAGCCTTGTGCACGTTTTAAAAGGTTAGCACTAACTCAAACGTCCATCAACTGACGAATGGGTAAGGATAAACAAAATGTGGTCTATCTATACAATGGAGTATTGCTGAGCCTTAAAAAGGAATGGGATTCTGATGCACGCTACAACACGGATGAACCCTGAAAACATTATCCTACGTGAAAGAAGCCAGTCACAGAAGATTACATATTATATAATTCCATTTACATGAAATGTCCAGAATAGATAAATCCATAGATACAAGAAGTAAATTAATGGCTGTCTAGGGCAGGGACAAAAATTGTGGGGGAAGGGGATGGGAGTGACTGCTAAGAGGGTTTCTTTTGGGAGTGATGAAAATGTTCTGAAATTGACAGTGATGATGGTCACACATGTGAAAAACCACTGAACTATATCTCAGGAAAGCAAACCAGTTAGCCATCTTTTCTTTGAGACAGACTCTCACTCTGCTGCCCTGGGTAGAGTGCAGTGGTGTCATCGTAGCTCACTGCAACCTCCAACCCCTGGGCTCAAGCAATCCTCCTGCCTCAGCCTCCCAAGTAGCTGGGACTACAGTCACATGCCAGGAAGCCTGGCTAATTTTTCTATTTTTAGTAGAGATGGGGTCTTGCTCTGTTGCTCAGGCTGGTCTCCAACTCCTGAGCTCAAGTGATCCTCCCACCTCAGCCTCCCAGAGTGCTAGGCCAGTTGGCCATCTTCCTTAACATTAACAGGTGATAGGGACTCTGGTAAAGGACTGAAGTATGGAGTTAATTAAGAGAAGGCAGAAGCTCACTGCCTCTTGTCCATGGTGCCATGCACTCATTCTACAAATAGTCATTAAAATGTGCTATAAGCTATGCATTCACTGCCTGACGTGAGGGGTCAGCAAACTGCAGTCAACCCACTGAACCCTGGACTCACTCAACCCCTGAACTCAACCCACTCACAGCCTGTTTTTGTATGGTCTGCAAGCTAAGAATGGTTTTTATATTTTATACGATTGGGGGGGAGGAAGCAGATTATTTCATGACATGGAAATTATATGAGATTCAAATTTAAATGTCCATAAATGAATTTTACTAGAGCACAGCCACGCTCATTCATTCAGGTATTGTCTACGGCCACTTTTGCGCTACACGGGTAGAGCTGAGTAGCTGCAACTGAGACCGTATGGTCTGCGAAGGCTAATATTTACAACCAGGTCCTTTACAGACAAAATTTGCCAGTCCCCATGCTAGATGTTCGAGACGCAGGGAGGGAAGGGCTGAGTAATAACAGAAATAAACTCTGTCCTCCTGGCGTTTATGGCCCAGTGAGGGTGAGACACAATTATAAGTGGAGATAAATGCTGCTGTGAAGGAAAGAAGCTGCAGCCCTGTGAGCGCTCAGAACAAGGGACCCGACCCAGACCAGGAGTCAGGGAAGGCTTCTCCGCAGAACTTGGCTCTGGCCCTGCGGGAGCGGGAGGGCAGGGCTGGCTGAAGGACCAAAAGGCCAACGTGGCTGCAGGGCAGCCAGCACTCCACGTCTGTGTTCCCCTCGGGTCTCCCAGGGGTCACAGCCCCAGGCCCACGTCCCTGGAGAATGTGGGGAGGGGGCTGAGAGCCACCTGAGTGCTGACTGTGTACAAACCCTGGCCTAGCGACCTAAGAAGATAGAAGGTAGAAGAATTAATCAACCAAAAAATGTAAAACAAAGTGCCCATCTTTTTCTTTATCCAATATCGTATAGGACACAAGAGAAGAAAACGATGCCATCTTTTGACCTCAACAAGGAAACAGTGAGTAGAAGAAACAAGCCCCAACTCTCATTATGGCCTCGGGACACAACCAGAGTGGGGTCCTGCTGCTCAGACACGCTTGCTGCTCCCAGTGCCCGCAACCCGCCTCCCAGGGACTCCCCAGGCCTGCCCCTTGATCCCTTGAGGCGGCCCCCAAGTGCAGCTTCCTGGGCGGCTCCCCTCCCACAGTCTGCCCTTACCTCATCCCTGTCTCTTTCACGCGGCCTCTGCCCCAGACACACGTCTCTGCCGTTCCTGCCTGGCTCTTACACTAGAAGGTAAGCTTATGGGGGCAGGGACTTTACCTTTTTCACTGTTGTATTCCCAGCACTGCAACCCAACACAGAGTCAGCACTCAATAAATATCCAGGGATAAATGCAAACACAAAACACCTAATGAAAATGTGAGTGCTAAATGTCTTTGATTTGCAACCTCGGGCCTGGTACCTCTGTATGGCTCAGCCTCTTCATCTGTGCCATGAAAATAACAAACGTGCCCACTCTGTGGGTAAATAAGGTAACGCACAGAAATGCCGACAGTTCTGGTTATTGTCTTTTTGCATTATGGGTCTTCTGTGACACATTAAAGGAGGAGTTTTAAATGCATATCTCACTTAATTCTCATATAAACCCCATCAGATAAGTTTTATTACAAATTCCTTTTGCACAGATGAGGAAACCTGTCCAAGGTCACACAGCAAGTAAGTGACACAACTGAAATTCAAGTCTGGAGCCAACAGGCCTCAAGGCCTACACCCGTCCTCCACGCCCAGCCACAAACTAGCACCGTGGAAGGGGAATGGAGAGCGGGCTGGCAGGGACTGGTGTAGGGGAGAAGTGTTTGTGAAGGCAGTGGCGGGGGCAGTGGGGGCAGGGGCTGGCACTACTCTTGCTGGGCATGGCAGCTGCTGGGGGTGCCATGTGTTGGAGGAGATGGCAGGCCAAGCCTTCAGAGAGTCACCACCCTGGTCCTGGCTCCTTCGGAAGGGGCGGGTCTCTGGGCCTGTGGGGTGGAGGCTGGGCCCGGGAGCTAGGGACAGCTCTGCGAGGAGGTGGGGCTGCAGATCCCCCCTCTGTCCCCACTGCGAGAAGGTGAGTGGCAACAATGGCGTCCTGTACATTGTGCAGGATGGGCCCCCAGAGCCCCAAACATCCACTGCAAAGTATGAGGGCTCCCGCCTGGCTCTCCCGAATCCAACCCTTTTTGCGGTGCTCCTCCAGTTTAATTCCTGGTTTTAGGGACACCCCAACATCTCCTTCCCTCTTTGTCCCACCAGCGCCTTTGCTCCTCCTGGCTGCTGCCCTCTCCTCCATTTTTAGGATTCCTTAAGGTTCTACGGCAACATTTCCCGCCTCCCCTTTGGCCACTGGAGCCCCTCTCTGTCTCTTTGCTCCTGGGTCCTGTTCCCTTGGGGAGGGGGTATAGGCTCAGCTTCCTCTCTGACCATGACCCAGGTATCCTTGTCCCCTGTACCCACCGAGCTAGGGCGGACAGCCTGTCTCTCAGTAGGCCCCTCTTTCTTTCTGTTGCTCACTGTTTTTCTCTTCCCTCCATCTTTCGTCTCTCTCTTCTGTCTCTAGGTCTGTTCCTCTTCCCTTGCACCCTCCTCCCTACACCCCCTTCTGCCCTCTTGCCTTCTTATCCTGTGCCGCCCCCTCTCCTGGGGGGCATCCAGCATTTCTCCCCTTAGCCCTTGGCCCCCTGGGACCTCTCATCCCAACCACTCCCCTCAGTCTGCCAAAAATGGGGGCCTACTGCCTGGTCTAGCTGACAATGGCACCTAGCAATGACCGCTGTTTCCACAGTGGCCAGCTGGCCTGCTCCTGCCCTCCAGTGCACAACTGTGTGTTGCCTCAGTTTCCTCCCAGCTCAGTTTTATTAGATCAGAGCTGCCGTTGGGCACCAAGTCGGCCACCTCAGTCACCAGCCAAGACAGCTGCTTTGTCCAGCAGAGGTCATGGCATCTCTCTGGTGCAGCAGTTCCCAGCTCCTTCCGGACTTCTCTAATCACTCCTTCCAGGGAACAGGAAGTTGATATTGCCACAGTGGCGGGGCATACTGTTACCTCGATAGTTTTACTGTAAAAGAGAAATCTGATAACAAAAACCAAAAAAAGAATAAAAAACTTCAAAACTTGGAAAAAGAAAGAAAGGAAAGGAAGGAAGGAAGGAAGGAAGGAAGCTGAAATGATCCCATTAGCACCCAGAACCCCCAAAAGGCTTAGTGATCAGCAGCACAGGAAGGTTGCAAACAGGAGGCCGGCTTAAACATCTGCTTTGGAAAAGATCCCACTCCCCATATCCCTGCCCCCACTCCCCTGAGCCAGGTGAATGTCCCTCTACCCCAGCACAAGCCCACAGAGTGGACCTTCTCAGGAGAGGGTATGGCAGGAGGCCTGTGGACGGGGAAGCCAGGCACAGGCACAATAGCGTGGTACGTTTAAGTGCAGAATGCAAGACCCTGAACTCTTCCTCCATCAGCCGCCTGTGCACAGGGAGTGTCTTAGACCTTCCAGGTAGACTAAGAAGATTCCTCTATAGGAAATCCTGACAGCTCAGGACAAAGTACCTAGGAGATTAACTTATTAGGTTCCTAAACAAAACAGGCCAACCAGGTCCCCCTAAACGGGGCCCAGAATCCACAAGCCACACACACACACACACACACACACACACACACACACACACACACAGCCCCCAATTACCTTTTTAATGCCTCTCTCAAATGTAAGCAGATTTCCAAGGATCACGACACTTCTAAAGAAAGCCTTCACAGGAAAAACTGAAAACACACACACACACACACACACAAGGAAATAGTGAATAATCCTTCCTCCCAAAAATAAAACTACCACTAATCTCCTTAGAGAAATAAGAGATGATATTGTATCCATGAAACCAAAACAAGGTGCTATTAAAAGAGGAATATTTAGAAAACATAAAATCTTTTAGAAATTAAAAATATGCTAACTAAAATAAAAACCTTCATAGAAGGCAGGAAGATAAAGCTGAAGAAATCTCCAAGAAAAGAAGGAAAAAGAATAGAAATTTTTTTTTTTTTTTGAGACAGAGTCTCACTTTATTGCCCAGGCTAGAGTGAGTGCCGTGGCGTCAGCCTAGCTCACAGCAACCTCAAACTCCTGGGCTCAAGCAATCCTGCTGCCTCAGCCTCCCGAGTAGCTGGGACTACAGGCATGTGCCACCATGCCCAGCTAATTTTTTCTATATATATTAGTTGGCCAATTAATTTCTTTCTATTTATAGTAGAGATGGGGTCTCGCTCTTGCTCAGGCTGGTCTCGAACTCCTGAGCTCAAACGATCCGCCCACCTCGGCCTCCCAGAGAGCTAGGATTACAGGCGTGAGCCACCGCGCCCGGCCAAGAATAGAAATTTTAATAAAATCATAAGACCAATCCACGAGATTAATATCCAAATTCCAGGAATTCCAAAAGAAAGGAGAAAATAGAGAAAGTAGATCATCAGTGAAGTAATTCAAGCACATTGTCCAGAATCAAATACTGTGTGTTTCCAGAGTGAAAGGATCACAGAGTACCCTGCGTGTGAGATGAAAGTCGATCCATACTAAGGCATGTCGTGTGTGATGTTTCAGAACACCAGAGACAGGGAGAAGACTTTACACAGGACACTAGGGACTCCAAAGAGAAAAGTCATGCTACCTATAAAGGATGAAAATCAAAATGGCATTAGACTTCTCAATAGTACCTTGAAATTCAAAAGAAAATATAGCGATGCACCTGGATCCTATACCAAGCCAAAATATCAATAGTGTCCATAGCAGTAGGCACCGCGTGGCACCTTCACCGCGCTGCGCCATCCAGCCAGATTACTGTCTACCCCACTGGGCCTAGGGTGGAAACTGGGTCAGATTCCTCCCGACAGCTTCAGCACATAACGCAGGGTGAGCACATAAGAAAAGCACCCAGCCGAGCGAGGAGGAGGCAGGGGCCGCCCAGTGGAGGGGTGACATCTAAACTGAATCCATAAGGATAAGTAGCATAAACAGCACAATGTTGGTCCAGACGGGAGGAATCGGCGCAGAGGCTTGGGGACCCATCGTGGTCCATCAGTCTGCTGACCACAAACAAGCGTCCTAGTCAACACTGGAAACTCAAGCCAGGAACAAACAAATCCTTGCTCAAGCAGCACTAGTGATATTAGCAGGTGTCTGGATTCAGTTTAATCACTGCTTCTGGAATGAGGTGAAATACAAATAAATAAAATACAACCCGATTGGGCATGAAGAATGGGGACACTGAGGCAAAGGCTGGCTCTGAGTATGACCTAAGGGTCCCTCAAGTAGCCTGCCAGCCCCATAAGGCACAGGCCACCGTGAGCCCGGGTGAGCAGAGGCGTGCATAGGCCCCTGTGGGTACCTGGGATGTGGGGGCAGGGCTGGGCTGCGGGTCACTGTGCTTGATCCCTCCCTCCCCACACCCACTGTGAAAGCCCGAGCTTTAAGGTTCAGAAAGATACCAGGCCCAGAACCTGGGGACAGAGGCCCCAGGTCACCCAGTCAGGCAGCCAAACAGGCTGAGGACACTATCCAAGTTTCTGGGCCACCAACCCCCTGTAGTGCTGCCTGGCAGACCTCGGGTTTTCATGCAGATTTTCACTTGCTGGACTTGGAGGTCAGAAGAAACAGTCAAGGATGAGTAATAGTGGGGCCCTCCACCAGTCTAACTCAAATTTATGGAAGCAGCTTTCCAGATAGAGCCTCCCCTCCCCTCCCCATGGAGGCAGGCCGCCCTCGGCTCAAGTCTAATTGGATTTCCACAGCCCCGCGATGATTTTGTGCTCTGCAGTGGCAGCAGCAAGGTTTCTGAAATAGAAACCAAGTCAGGGGCCTGTTTGCTTTGCTTCTGTGGCTGGTAACCCGCTGGGGCCTGAGCAGCCAAGAGAGCCTTTCCTTTCCAAAACGGTCCTTTTCCAGCCCGCTGAACGTCCTCCCTCCCCAGGCCCCGAGCTCTGCGGCCAAGGTCTTGGTTTTGCTAATGGTATACATTCAAGGTCAAGGAGCACACTCAGAGCTCCAGAACCCCGCTCCGGGCTGGCACCGTGCAGCCAGGGAGCCCAGCCAAGGGGCTGCCTCCTCTGTAAGGATCTCCCCCACTTCCCACCACCAGTTTCCTCCTTGGCTCATTCTACATTTCACAGATAGAACACCTCTCAGCTGCAGATCTCAAAACACTGAACTACCCGTGTCTCTGCGTCCTCAGTCTCTCCAAGTTCTTTATCTTCCATATTACACGAGAGAGGTAAACTGAGGCATGGGATGTGGTAGGCTAAAGGTCAGTACTGTGGGGACTTCACTGCTGTCAGAAACTCTCATGCCGAGTCAACTGCTGCCAACCCTGACATGTGCACCCCAGACCCCTCCCTGTGGGTACGGAAGGGTGACTGTTCGGGTGAACTGGGCACTCGTGTGAGCAAGATGCAAGTGTGCGTGAGAGCCAGTGTGAGCAGGCACGTGACAAACCTGATATGCAAGAGTGTGCATGCCATGTGTAAGTGTAGGGGGAGGACTGTGTGCAAGAGTGAGTGTGCACTACACCTGTGAATGTGCATGTAAGAGTAAGGGCGGGAGTGAGCACAGGTGTGAGTAGACACGTGTGAGAACATGAGTGTGTATGTGAGCATGAGGTGTGTGTGAGAGATAACGTGTTGTGGGGGTGTGTGTGAGTGTACAGAGAGGGCCTGGACCCCAGGGCCACATTCACTCCTTGAGTCAGCTATGTAAGGACAGGGACCCCCACTCCCACCCTCCCCACCCCCACAGACTCAGGCACCAAAGCACATGGTTAATGAAAAGGAACACCCCCCAAATCCAGAAGCCCAGTTTCGCCCTTGGCTCATGTCTTCCCTCCCAGCCCCTCCCGAGGCAAGCTGCACCCAGGCCTGGGCTCCTTCTGAGTTCCCACCCGGGCTCCATCCAGCCTCCCTCTCTGACCCCAATTTTCCCACCCTGTAGCACTGCAGCATTTTTCTTAAAGACAAGGAAAAAATCCTCCTTACTTCCCCAGGGAGCAATAAATAGGAGAATTATGGAAATGACATTCTAAAAGTGCTCTGAACTACTTAGAAGAAAAGGAATAGACAAAAGACAGGGCATTTTGGCCCAGACTTCACTCAGAAACACAGGAGGTTCTGTCCCCAGGGAGAGGAAGGCTCATCAGCAGTGGCCCCCATCTGCCTGCCTCCAGCACTGCGCCCAAGCCAGCAGCAGACACTCAGGTCTCTAGTAGCAGGGCTTGTCTGACGGGCCAAACACAAAGACACAGGGTCCCGCAGGCCCAGAGAGGCTGCTGTCTGCAGACGGGGCACACATTCCACTCCCCAAGCAGCAGCCTTCCCTCATCTGGAAGCAATTTGCTTTTCCTTCCACCAAATGAGTGAGCTCAAGGAGAGGGCCTGCCCTCCCACCCCGCCTCAGTGACCAACGGAACACCTGAGAGTAGCCAAAACCAGGCACAGGGTCAGCCTGGCCAGCACAGCAGACGTTTGTTGTCCTAAACAGTCGGCCCCTTTGCCCTGGGAATAGGGACAACAGTCCAGAGCGCAGACTCTGGAATCAGACTGACCTAAGCTGGCAGGCAGCTCCTCCACCTTCTAGCCTTGTGGCCATGGGCAAAATGCTTAACTGCTCTGAACCTCGGCTTCCTCCTAAGTAAAATGGAGAGAGACTGGCTGTGAGGATTAAACGAGACATGCATACCAAGAGCCCACGCCACGCCAGGCACACGTTAAGCCCTTGGTGGGTAACAGCTGTAAGTGCTGTTGCTATTGCTCAGCTGATTCTGTACACAGCAGCCACAGAGACCCTTCTGAAACGCAGGCAGCTCTCTCACTCCTGTGCGCAAATCCCTCTGTGGGATTTGTGGGATTATAGCCTTCAAGGCCCTATGTGACCCAAGTCCCATAACCTTCCCTCACTCACTCCACTCCTGCTGTACTGGCTTGAACAAGCCTCACATTCTCCTGCCTCAAGGCCTTTGCGCCTCCTGCCCTGGGAGACACCTGCCCCAGATAGTCACAGGGGCTCACCCATCACCTTTGTCCCATCTCCCTTAAATGTCACCTCCTAGGTAAGGCCTTCTGCACTCCTTGACCTCTGCCGCATCCTCCCACCCCCTTCCCAGCTCCTCTTTCCTCCACGGCATTTGCCACCACCCAGTATACTACAGGATTTTAACTGCTTATTGTCTGTCTCCTCCACCAAAATACCAGCTCTTGAGGGCAGGGATTTTTCTTCACTCCTATAGTCCCAGAGCCTAGAACAGTACCTGGCCCAGGAGAGCCCCTCAAACATGCGTGGAATGAACGAGTCTTAGGACACTCAGTGAACCCAGCAGAGATGAGGACCAGGAACACAAGCCCCAGCCCAACTCTCCACCCACCAGGTGTCAGTCTTGGAAGCTCGGTGGCCTCATTCCAGCCAATTCTCAAGGTCGCTGTCAGGAGATAACAATAGTAAGATGACACCTAGATATATGCTTCCATGCCTGGCAGGGTGGGGAGCCCTATAGAAATGGAAGACCCCAAAACTATTTCTCCCAGCAGTATCCTTAGGCCAAATGTCGCTCCCGGGTTGGGGGCCCTGAGTGCTGAAAGGAAAACACAGAGAGTCACAGAGACACAGTTCCTGCCTCAAGGGGTCCAGCTGAGTTGGGTCTGAGGTCCTGGACGGGGACACACAGTCCTGTTCACCACTGAACCCCAGGCGCCTACCATGAACGCTGCACACCATAAGTGCTTAATCGATGTTTGGCAAAAGCATCAATGAACAAATCCACACAGATAACCATGCAGAGAACAGAAAGATAACCAATATGAAAACCCCGAAGAAATATCAGCTGAACTAAAACAGCACTTGGACAACAGCTACCACGCGTGAGGCTGAGAAAAGCGATGAATATGTTTTCAGTATAGCCACGTCAAGGGCGAGGGTGTTCTGAGGAAGACACCAGGGAACTGGTAAACAGTCACGGGGAACAGAGAACAGAGAACGGGGAACAGAGAACAGAGAACGGGGAACAGAGAACAAGTTCAGGAAACTTCTCTCCAGTGAGCACATTCAGGAAGTAGCCAAAACTCTGGCTCCACAGCTCACGACAACGCACTCGGTCAATACTGGCTGCAGTTACCTCAGTTTTCATTATTTCCTTCACACACACACACACACACACACACACACACACACACGCACCCATGGAACAAGCTGGAAACCAGGAGGCAGACACCTGGTGCTAAGTCAGGCTCTGCCACCCGGGAACAGCAGCGGGCTGCCCTGCCCCGTCCTCCGCGCCCGCAGAAGCCCAGCTGAGCGCAGCCACCCGGCCGCCGGCCGCCGAGACGCTGGCTCCCCGCTCAGCCCACAAACACCAGCGAGCGACCGCTCCCTGCCGCTCCGCGCCCCTTTCCTAGACGCTGGACGTGGGGCCGTGAACGCACACAGCCTCGCCCCTGCTCCCCGGGCGCTCCCTGTCCGGGCGGCGCTGCCTTTGCGGACGCCAGCCCCCTCGGAACATCCAGCCCTCAAATTCCGTCGCCTTTTCCTCCTGTGAGAGAAAGGACCCTCGTTTGCAAAGAGTCTTGAGCTTTTGCTGAGGAAGATGCCAAGTCCACACTCTTCGGGACAGCGCAATCTTCTCGGAGAAGCCGGCAGCCTTGAACACAGGCGACAGTCCCGCCAACAAGCCCCCTCCCTCCAGCTCTCGCAGAGCCACCGTCCTTCCCACTTAGCAGAGGAAGAGACGGAGACTTCGCTCACGTCGGACCCGTCTGGGGCCAAGGCTAAGCAGCAGGACTCCAAGTCCTAGCCCAGTCTTCCTTCCACGTCCACAGGCGCGCCTGGCTGGCGGCCTGGGGAAGAGAGGAGCTCTCCAGGAAGGGAGGGTCACAAGAGATCGAGGCACTCCCTCAGGCCTGCTGTCTGCAAAGCCCTTGCCCCAGGGCCCCCAAGCTGTGACTCTACCCTCCACCCCCAGGGCTGCAGAAACCCTGAGCGGCCAGACAGGTGCTGCGGACTTCTCTAGCAAGAAAGGCTCCTTCCACCGAGAGGTGGGGCCCTTGTTTGAGGAAAGCAAAGAAGAAGGTCCCTAAGCTTATGACCCCTTCCCTCCAGCCGCACTGCAGACCCACCTGCCCTTCCTGAGTAGGGCCTTATCCGAAGCGCCCTGGAGGCCATCTTATAAAGGGCAAGGGCAGGTATGTGAAGATTCTTTCCAGAAATCCGCCAGCACCACTGCTAAGTCTCCACAGGGTGCAGAGGGCTCACCTAGTGGGGTGACACCTCCTTGAGAGTTCCAGTCCAGGGAAGAGGGAGGCCCAGAGAAAGGGACGTGAGACCCCCGAGAAACAAGCAAATGAACAGGTCCAGAGTGGCAGTGTCCATCCAGAGCGATGTTCCCAGGCGCCCAGACGGTGGAGGGAGGCTGCCAGCCTTTGCCAGGCCACCGTGTGGGTGGCGAGGAGGGGCAGAACAATGAGCTCACCAGAGTCGCCCTGTGTCTCAAAGGCACTGTGTGTCCAGACACAGCAGACGGTGGGACAAGACGCGGACGCGGGGCCAGCCCAGGTCAAGGGTGCCAGTCAGGCTGCAGTCAGAGTGACGGAGACAAGCACAGACCCTGGGCAGCTGTGACGAGTCCACGAGGCCCTCAGAAGAAATCCACACTAGGCCAGAAAGAAGGCCGAGGGGCTGCCGTTTCACAGAGCAGTTGTGCGGAGCACACTCCAGGTGCGTTTCTGAACGCGCATGCGTAGGCTGGGGACGGGAGGCTGCCGGGCGAGCTGGATCCATGGGGAGCAGGACTTAGAACCAAGCAGATGGTATCTAGGAAGTTATCTCACACAGCATGACATCTAACCTCACACTCGCAACACCACCTCCGCGACCAACACACGTGGGTTTTGCTGGAATTCCCGCAGCAACGCGGAGCGCATTACCCCCTAGGTACCCATTTCTCTGCTGGATGGCTCAACTGTTAGAAAGTTTCTCCCGGACCTAGACCCAGATCTGATCCCCTGGAACCCATACCCCATGCGCCAAGGTTGGGCCTTCAATCCTGCATTTGCCAGAAGACTGTTACTATGTCCCTCTCCCATAGCGTTCCATAAAAATAACTTCCAGACAAAATGAACATTCCCAAATCCTCATCCAATTCCCATGCAGTGTAGTTTCCACCCTCACAGTCACCCTCCCTGGATGACTTATGATTTGCCAATACCCCAACCAGAATTAATTCCAATGCTGCAGATGTGGGCTGACCGACTGTGAGCCAGGCGCCAAACCTAGGATGGTGCTGTACTTCTTAGCAGCCACATGGCATGGTTGGCTTATATCTTCTTTCATTTATTCTCATTTGTGTATTCAGTCAACAAACATTAGCTGCCTGCTACATGCTAAGCACTAAGCTAGGTACAAGGGATAATGAGGAAAATGTCATGTCATCTTTGTGTTCAAGGAGACAGCCAACTTAGATAAAAAGAAAACCAGATAAAATTATGGGGGAAAGGGCCAGGCCCAGTGGCTCACACCTGTAATCCCAGCACTCTGGGAGGCAGAGGTGGGAGATTGCTTGAGCTCAGGAATTTAAGACCAACCTGAGCAACAGTGAGTCCCCACCTCTACAAATAAATAGAAAAATTAGCTGGGCATGGTGGCGCACACCTATAGTTCCAGCTACTCCAGAAGCTGAGGCAGGAGGATCACTTGAGCCCAGGAGTTTGAGGTTGCTATGAGCTATGATGACACCACTGTACTCTAGCCAGGGTGACAGAGTGAGACTCTTCTCAAAAGAAAAAAAAATTATGGGGAAAAGAACAGGCTGCTTAAGGGGTCTTGTAGAGGTACTTACTAGAGGCACCTACCCCGGAGGGAAGGCTGACACCAAGGAAAGAGATGATGCCTGGGGTGAGTCTTAAAACCACACAGACTCCTGCAGATGGCCATAGTGAAGCAGCAGGTCAGCATTTACCCTCTCACCTTAAACAACAAAAAACCCGGAAAGAACACAGGAAACTAGACACTGGACACAGGCAGCATGAGACTGTCATCCCCAACAGAAGGCAAACAAGAAAGGTGAGTCCTATGATGGCCCGGCTTACTGCCTGGAGACAACTTCCCAAAGCAGCCCAGAGAGGGGGATCCAAGTGGAGTTCAGAGGTCTCACCAAGTTGAGGAGACAGAATCAGAGTGCAGCAGCTGGGATGTTTAGGGTAGAACACCCGAGAGGAGAGGACTGCACAGAGAAAGCACAGGGAGACCTGTGGAAGACTGGCCTGCAATCTCTGGCTGGTCTGCACGCTTGTGGGGCGACACTCTACAAGACGGAGAAAAGAACCACTGGAAAGCAAAAGGCCAAATAACCTGTAGAGCACACAAAAGGCCAGAGAGAATTCACATGCCACCAGCGAGAGCAGAGAGACCTCAAAACACAGAGGGCATGCAGTGGAGCCCTCAGAAGGGTGTTGCCTTGAATGTGAGGCTAAATTAGCCCTAAAGGCTGCTCTGGAGCCTCCCTAACAAAGCTTAAAAGTGAACCTCAAACATATGAAACTGATCCCAAGTAATTTAAATGCATGCCAGAATAAAGTCCAGCACTATTTAAAGAAAAATAACAAAAGCCAGTACCCATCAACATTAAATTCTCAATGTCCAGCATCCAATCAAAAATTAGCAGGCATTCAAAGAAGCAGAAAAATATGGCCTATAAACAGGAGGAAAAAAAATCAATCAATAGAACAGACCCCAAAATGACACAGATGATGAAACCAGTAGATAAAGATGAAAAAACACATATTATAAGTATGCTCCATATGTTCAAGAATGTAGAGGAAGACAAAAAACATGATGAGGAAAGAAAGAAAATATATTTTTTAAAAAGACTCAAATAGAACTTCTGAAGCTGAAAAATACAATATCTGAAATGAAAAGTATACTAGAGGGAATTATTAACATCAGATTAGACACTTCAGAAGACTTAAAAGACCTAATAATAGAAACTATCCAAAATGAAGCACAGAAAGAAAAAAGACAAAAAATTAACAGAGCCCAGCAACCTAAAAATTAACAGAGCCCAGTATCAAACAGTCTAATATACGTATAATTGGAGTTCTAGAAACAAAAGAGAGAGAAATGGGGACGGAAAATTAAAGGAACAAGGGCTGAACAAATTTTCAAATTTGCTAAAACAATGCAGGATGGTGGGAGGCATTTCAAGCAAGATAGCTCACCCTAAAGACAAGAACAAGTAACTTGGCATTACTGTAACAAAAAGGACAAAGGGGCTCCAAGTGGGGAACAATGAGGCCCTGAGGGGAGCAGTTCCTTGGACCTCCCTTTGCAGGCCAAGAGGTGGACCACCTTGTCCTAGATGAGTGCAACTGATTTTTTGAACCCAAAGGCAGACTTTGCAGTTTCCTAAGCAGAGGGTACAGAGAACAGAAGAGAGATCTGAAATCCAGCTGTGACATCTGAGCCCTCAGCCTGTCCCCCCATAAGAGGCCAACCCAGCTGAGATGGGGCCCAAGGGTGGAACTCATTTGCAACAAAAACAGAGGCAACGAAAACATCCTAGCCACTTCAGGAGGTTCTTTCCCCTGTGACTGCTGGAATCAAATTAACTCTTAAGCCAGAAATTACCTCAGGGATCATAAACCCCATACTTTACAGATGAAAAAAAATCTAAGGACCAGAGAAGTAACATGACTTGCCCAAGGCCAGCTGGGCTCCTAACTCCCAGTGTGCTGCTCTTTCCACTGACCCGGCCTGCCTGTCACAGTCCCACGGCACTCTGGTACCCTGCCCTCTGGTACCCTGCCCTGCTCTGGTCAACACGTGCTGTCTCCACACACCCACTCTGGCTCAAGGCAAAGACAGGAACACAGCATCGCTGAGCTGAACTTCCACTGAGGAGGTGCTCAGGGTAGCCTCCCGCACATGCACTGAGCAAAAGGTACTTCTCCATCTGACTCTGGAGAAGGGAGGGAGATAGCAGGGCTCCCTAAGGACACAAGGCTGGAGCTGTCCCCAGCCTGACCTCAGTCTGAGGACAGAGAAATAGAGACAGAGAGAGATGCAGAAACTGACCCACCAAGCCAGCCGATGGCTGTTACCAAGAATCCCCAAGAGGCAGGGATGGGGCTGAAGGGAGGACATTCCTATGGTCTCTAAATCCTGCTCCCTTATCAGATTGGCCCTGAGCCACCCTGCACTTGCCACCCTTCCTCCAGGAAAGTCACAGGAAGGAAGAGGAAATTGGCTTGAACTTTCCTTCTCTCCCCACCCCCTGCCACAGTGCCCCCTCTCAGCCCCCTCCTCCCTGGGGGCTCTGGGTTGGGAAGCACCTCTTCCCAGAGGTTAAGAATGAGCAAATTCTTGGGCTATTCCTGGAACCTCGATTTTTATCATCCTTCCATTCTGGTCAATTCTGAGAGGCTAGTGGCTGGCCGGGAATGCCAGAGAGATCTGAGCCCGGCCCACCAAACCCAAAATAACCCCACACGTGCCTCTCTCAAGTCCTCATGGATTTGGCCATTTTGGGTGCATGCATGTTTTCCTCCAAAGCTGCCCACAGGCTCTGTGAGGTCACCCCTGAGGCGCCCGAGCAGAGCTAAGGAAGACAGGAGCAGGCAGGGGCAGGAGAGGGGGCAGAAGCGACAGAATCTAGGTCAGAGTCCAGGCAGCCCAGCTCCAGCCTCCCCTGCCCAGAAACGCAAGGAAACCAGCCTCGGCTCCCTCAGCTGTGACACTCCCAGGCAGTGGCCTCTGCTTCCCTCAAGGTCCTCACCTCTTTGGGAAAAGCGGCACCACCCGCCAAGGCCCACAAACACCCTAACAAGGAGCCGTACTTAGCTAGAGAGCCCGGCCTCCTCTCCTGAGGCGTTTCAGAGCCCTGTGATTAGGAAGATGGATATTTTTTGTTTGTTTGTTTGTTTGTTTGTTTGTTTTTGAGACAGAGTCTCGCTTTGTTGCCCAGGCTAGAGTGAGTGCCGTGGCGTCAGCCTAGCTCACAGCAACCTCAAACTCCTGGGCTCAAGCAATCCTGCTGCCTCAGCCTCCCAAGTAGCTGGGACTACAGGCATGCACCACAGTGCCCGGCTAATTTTTTTCTATATATATTAGTTTTTCTATATATATTTTCTATAATATTAGTATATATTCTATATATATTTTTTCCATATATATATTGGCCAATTAATTTCTTTCTACTTATGGTAGAGACAGGGTCTCGCTCTTGCTCAGGCTGGTTTTGAACTCCTGACGTCAAGCAATCCGTCTGTCTCAGCCTCCCAGAGTACTAGGATTACAGGCGTGAGTAACCACACCCAGCTAAGATGGATGGTTTTAAAGCAAGCAAGTGGCCTGAGTGTCCTAACGAAATGGAGGAGGTTAGGGAAACATCTCTTTTTAGACTACAAGTGCAGCATTCATTCATTCATTCAAAAACTGAGTGTCCACCAGGTGCCAGGCAATGAAACAACAGGAAAAGCGCCAGCGGAGGGGAAGCCAAGCCCTGCTCTTCAGAAGGAACAGTGACGACGTGCCGCCCACCAGACAGAGGCGTCAGAAACACCCCTGCCCACGCAAGGACACCAGTGGGGCGCAGAGTCGGGCCTGTGGGTCAGTTCTCTCGCAGGCAACAAGGGCACGGTTTGGAGTCGTGGGGGAGGGGGGGTGTCCACTGGGCCCAGAACATGGCAGCACCTGCGTTTCAGCTCCTGCCACGAATCAGGAACATACTGGACGTATTTGATTAAGACAGCCGCCACCACCACAGAACAGAACCGCCTCCTGGGTGCTGCTTTAAAGCCGCACCTCCGACCTGCCAATTCCTACGAGGGTTTCCGGGCAGTGCCATGGGACCAAACCCTGGGGGGAAACAAGAGAAATGGATAGAACAGAAATAGGCTCTTGGCAGTCACAAACACACAGGGCTGAGATGACCTACCCTACACTTGGCTGAAGCTTTGAGCTCACTCAGCGCACCCGGGCCAACAGACACCTCAGGCCCTTGAGGAACTAAGTCCTCAATAATTACTTGTTGTCTCAGTGACAGTCTCACCCTTGACCATACTGACGTTTTAATCCATCTCACGGCCACGGGGAACCAACAACGGGGCATGGGGACGTGAGCAGAGAAGTTAGGAACCAGAGTGGGCCTCCTGGGCCTCCGTTTATGGGGAATTTACTTACTAAATGCCTCAAATTAGCACAACTGGAGTAGGCTGAGGCCTCCATCCAGTTTTTCCGATCCCTTGGCCAAAAGGAGCTGCTGAGGTTTCTCGTCTTGCCTGTATGCCAGACTTCTCAAAGGTCTGCAGAGTCAGCATCGCATGTTGCCATCAGCACTGAGCGCCGGCGAGCATGAAGCCTGGAAGCTGGTCGGATTCATTAATCCTGTGCCAGGAGCACAGTGCTGGCACCCCTAAGTCACCTGGATGCATCGGGGAGCCCCTGAGTGGGGCGCAGGACCAGGCAGTGCTCCCTTCCCCTGCAGCCTCCAGTGACCCCCGTCACCACATGCCGTGGCTCTCCCACACCCGTGGCACAGCTGAGAACGGCCCAGAGCTGAGCTGCGGGGTGCAGAGTGCTCCAGAGCAAACCTTTCCAGCCACAGAACGTTTCTTCTCCAAGACATGCAGAGGGCGAGCAGGGAGATGATAAAACACCAAGGGGTTTCGAGTGTGAAAGCCCACTCTGCCTTTGTTCTCATTTGATGAATGCACAAAGGCGGGTGGGTGACCAGCAGGACAGCACCGCCGTGCAAGGACAGCATACTCTAGCTGGTCCCCTCAGATCCTGCAGAGGCGAGTCTGACGCAGGACCAGCGCGCGGAGAACTTCCCTGCCAGCAGCCTCCACACTGGGACTCGGATTCATCAAGGACACGTCGCTGAGCCCTCACCTGCCTCCTCCTACCTCTGCCCTTGGTGACATTTCACAGGAAGGGAAGAGCCACCAAGCCAGGTGAGAAGAGAAAACTATAAAAACGAACACCTTGTGGGAAGTCAAATGTCAAGTCCATCGTGAGCTGCCTGAGAAGGAAAAGCGAAGTCTGTGAATCACATACACCCAGGCCCTCTTGTTCTTCCCCAAGCTTAGGACGGGATGGGGTGGAGCCTGGAGGACAGTCCATGCAGTACTGTTGAGCGAGCGAAAGAATGAAATCCCAGCAGAGGCCTGGGCTTGGGTGCCCAGCTGGCTCTGTTAATGACCTATTACTCTCTGACTCATTTTTCAGAGATACCATGAAAATCAGCAGCAGGTACCAAGAAGCCAAGCTCTTGGCAGCTTTCAGAGGGCAGGAAGGTCCCCCTGCTACAGGTTTGGGCACCCTGGGGCAGGAGACACTGTCTATTCCCAAGCACAAACCTCTCCCAGCACCAGCCCCCGCCCACACACACACACACACACACACACACACACACACACCCCGACCTCAAATGACAGTCTAAGTGTCCTGCCCTTGCTAATTTCCCTGGTTGACTCCTCTGGGGGCAACAGTGGGCCGGGAAGAGAAGGGGCTTGCATTATCTTCCAAAGATCTATGGAGTCCATCTGCAAATATTCTAATTCTCCTGCTCCCAGGCACTGGGAGGGATCGCACCATCCATGCCCTCCCCTCCCTGAACACAGATCCCTTTGACGTGACGTGGCCAGCCCTCTCACCAAGAGGTAGAGCCTCTGCTGACCCCCGAGGCCCACTGGTGCTGTGCCTTGCTTTCCCTGCAGTCGGTGGATATTATAATTGTGAGGCTTCAGGGCCTCCATGTCAAGAGGTCTCCCAGATTCAGTTTTCACCTGAAGGCCAGTTTCCTTGACAGTGGGAAGCCACACCGCAGGGGAGAGGCCCAGCTGAGCACCCGCACCAGCCCCAGACTGCGAGTGACGCTCTCTTGCGCAGTCCAGGCCGGCAAAGCTGCCAGCTGACCACCACGGCATTAATGAGCTCAGGCGAGACCACGGGGCCCAGCCGGATGGCTGACCCACGGCATGGGAGCAAATAAGAGGGTTGTTGTGTTAATCCACTCAATTTGGGGTGCTCTATTATGCAGCATAGATAATTGAAACAAAACCCATTGAGCAAGTCTGCGCAGCCACTGAGAAGAACGAGGTCGCTCCGCATGCACTGATGTGGAAAGATGACCAAAGAAGTGTCAAAACGGTAAGTCGAAACAATTCTATTATGGAAATTGAGAAGATAAACAGGTGGATGGCTGGATGCTAGTCTATCATAAAAATATCTGGAAAGAATAAAAACCAAAGTATTATCGGTGATTATCTCTGAAGGGCAGGATTATGAGAGATTTTCCTTTCCTGCAGTTTATGTAATGTTTGAATATTACAATGACTTTGTACTATTTTTGCAACCAAAAAGAAGATGCTTTTAAAAAATTCACCTTACATTCTGCTACAAGCTAATTTTTCCTATAACGTCCTGTTCATCCCCTCACTCCACCGCTGAGGGACCAACACGAGCACCCCACCGGAGCCTCCAAAGCCAGGGCTCCCGGTGGCTCCCCCTCCCCTGCTGGTGGCCAGCTTGTGGCTGTGACGGTCTCCTGTAAGGAGCAGTCAGTGCCCCGGTGCAGGGAGAATGATGCAGGACACCATCCTGTCTAGGGCGGGGTTGGCTGGAACTTTCTCTGCAGACCCTAGAGAAACCCAGGGACAACAGGCCTGGGGCCAAGGGAGGGTGGGATTGGGGAGGTGCAGGAAGGGGCTCTCTAAGTGGCCGCAGGGGTGGCTGGGGAACTTGGAGGTCGGGATGGAGGTGGGCATGGCGCGGGTGGAGCAGCAGGTTGGCTCGCAGAAGAGGTCAAGACAGCCAGTTCCAACCCTCTCTCCCTGCCGCCCACAGCCCAGGTGGTGGTAAGGGCCCCGGCCCAGAGCTCCCTCCCAACCCCACCCACCCCCAACAGCAACCCAGTGGATGCCAATCGGAACCGCTGCTAATTTAGAGTGACTCACGCCATGAGCGATGTTTTCAGCGCCCACAGTGCGCACGCACGCGCACGCACGCGCACGCACACAGGCCCCACTTGCTGCAGACAGCACTTGTAATAGCCAACAAATCCAAACTCTGGCTTCAAACCTAATTGCCTTCCTGGGGGACCCAAGAGCTCTTCCTCACTCAGGTCTCTGCAATCTACGTGTCCAGTTTTTAAACAAAGCTGTTCAGACTCTTCCAGGTTTGACACAAGAGGAAAACTGCAAGCCCAGACCTCTACCTCATTTTCTCTAAAGCAAGACATGTCGCTCTGCACGTCCACACACCCAGAAATACACAGTCGAGTCAAACCCAGCCAGGCACCCTGCCCTTCCGAGCCCTCCTGTCAGGCCTGGCCCAGAGGGGGATCAGGGACTTGCTGAGGCAGGATCTGCTCCCTCAGTCCCTGGCACCACCCCCTAGGGCTTGTTGGGGAGCTGAGTCCCCACACCATGGCCGGTGGCCAGAGGAGAGGCCACAGACAGGGCCACCAGCTACTGTGTTGTGGTTTTACCTGCCTGCTAAGGGAGAGACGCTCACACCACAGGTCTGTACGGACCTATGGAGAGGGCACAGGTGGGCTCTCAGCTGAGACCCAGAACAATGTAGCAGAACACCCTCCCACACAAAGCCACGCAGGCATACCCAGCCACATGCATGCCAGGGCAAGCACACACATGCTCACACACGCACACACACACATTGTGCAAGGCCATACCCTGTTCCAACACAGCTCTGAGTATCCCCCACCCCCGACATCACCTCCCTCACCACCCACTGCTCTCAGAGGCCCTTTCCCCAACTCTGCACCTGACACATTCCCCTCATTGGGAGCGGAAGGACCAGACTGTGTATGCTGCCAGAAACACATGCACCCCACGAGTGGGGGAGGTGTGCCCACAAATGTGCACACAGTCCAGGTCACCGCCCACCAGGGCCCAAGGAGGCTGCCCCAGGCAGAGTTAGACTTTGTTCCAGTTGTACAATAATATATTCGCTTTAATTTTTGTTTGTAACCTGAAGAAGGGCCATTTTCTAAATTTGCACAAAGGTGCTGTGAGGGTTAGCAGCAGTCTTAAGCTACCAGAGCCCCAGGCCAAGGCCTCACCAAGATCCTGCACCAGAGATCACAGATCCTCCCGCCTTCCTGAAGTGACAGTCAAGCCTTCCCAACACGGGGGGAGGCTCCAGGGGGAACCTCTTGAGCTCCCTGCCTCTTCAGACCCCCAGACCGTTCTCCACCCAACTCTTCCTGTTCCCATCACGAGGTCAGGGGCTTTAACACATGCAGGCCACTGCGAGTAGAAATGGCCACAACGCTCTCAGGAAGTAAATACTCAGTGCGTCACCAATTTCCAGCCACCCACCGTAGGAGTAAGGGAAGGGAGTAAGGGAAGTAAGGAGGGAGTAAGGGAAGACACAGATGGGGCAGCAGGGGTGTGGCGAACTCAAAGGCACAGGAACTGAACAATGTCCAGAAAAATCAACAATGTCCAGAAAAACCGATGTTTGGCTCCAGAGCACAGACTGAGCCACGCAGGGCATGAGGCGCACCAAGCCTCGGGGGCTCCTCCATCTCCCATTCTCAAGGGCCCCAGCGTAGTTCAAGCTGAGTTTCTGTGCTTTGGGCTCAAGAGCAGGGAAAGAGCAGGGAAGTTTTCCTGCACCCAGGCAGTCTCAGTTCATTATACAGTGGCTAAGACTGAGCTGGAATTATTAACTTGCAGGGCTGGAGTCCAGCAATGGAGCCTTCTAACTCTTCACTGCATCAGGCAGGAGGCACAGAGTCAAAATGAGAGTAGCATCAGAGCCCTCAGCACAGGATGAAATCAGGCAGCAGACCCCTAACCCTAACCCCCCAATGAGTGTGGGGCAGCCATCCCTGTAAGCAACCTCTGCCCGCACCCCTTGGCTCCTATCAGAAATCAGGGCCTCCGGTTTACTCATTAACTCTATGCTTTCCTCCACAGTCCACCTCCAGGCCAGAGGAAGAAGAATTAGGGAAGCCCCAGGATTGGAAGCCACAAACCAGGCATGCCCCCTTGGCAGCTCAGAGCCAGAAGGAACCTCGGCAATGGATCACCCAGCCTCCAGCCCTGCGGGTGAGGAAACCGGCCTAGGAAAGCAATTAACCTGCCAAGGGTCACACTGCAATTAGAGGCAGGAGCCCAAGCCAGGAGGACCTCCCACCCCAGAGCTGGTCACATTCCAGAGGCTCAAGAGCATGACAAGAATGGCAAACCAAAGCCCTCGGAGGCCACAGCCACGGGAAGGGATAAGCTGCCTGTCTGCAAAGTCCCTCGCTCAGGTCTCCCTCACTTGGTCACCTGGCAGGAAATGGCTGGTGATGTCAGGAGCTGTCTGTCTCCCCAGAGCCAGGTGAGCACCCTGGGGAGCTCCCCACCAAGGTCTGTCTGGCAGGGCCACCAGGAGCAGGCCCCACAGGCTCTGTAATGGCGCAGGCTGTGCCGCGCAGCGGGACTATCATGTCCTTGTCCTCACGTCCTGTCTCCTCTGCCGCCTGATCTTCACCAGACAGGTTTCCCTGAGCCCAGGCCCCTGTGCCCAGCTGCAATGCCCAGTCCAACGACAGGCGGTGCCCCAAATCCCAGAGCTATGGGAATGAAAACAGACACCCATGCAGGCCCAGGGGAGGAGGGAGGAGGACTTAAAACGGGAGCTCACACATTCCTGCCACAAGCAGGCTCAGGGAGGGACCCAGCAAATTCCAGGCCGCAGGACTGCAGTAAGAAAGGCAGGCGCTGCAGTCCGAGCACCTGACAGCAGCCACCTAACACTGGAGAGGGGCTCTTGGCCCTCGCCGCTGCCACTGTAAAGAAATGACAGCCATCTCAAGGGACTCTTGTAAAAGTTAAATGAAATTTAAATGGCAAATTATTCCAATTAAATTAAATTAGTTGTGGACACACATAAAGGGTCTAAAATTGGCCGATGATGATGACAAATATGAATACCAGCATCCTGAGTATAATGTGCTAAGCATGGCAGGACAGTACGAGATTTGAGGCCACTCTTGGACCGCCAAATAATCCCTGCTGGAACTCACAGATAAGGGAATCTTTTGGCACCATAAACCACCTGCCAGCACCATTCTGCCCCTCGCCCTCCTTGCTAGCCACAGCACTAGGTTCACAGAAGCCAAGAGATTGACAAATCACCCAGCAGGGAGAAGCCACAGGGATTAAATGCACATAAATTGAAACATAAAAAGGCCTCAGTCTGTAAGCAGCACCTCAGGGAACCTGAATCAGCACCATCCACACCCGGCCCAGCTCTGGCCCACTGTAGCTCAGCAGGGCCTGCATGCACAAGCCTAGGGACAAAGAATGAGTCCCCAGCAAGACCCCAGGAGGCTGGCAGAGCAGGGAGAGGATTGGGCATTCCTATGGGCATTCCTGCAGCCACGTAGATATAGAGGAGGCCTGAGGACTGGCCAGGGTTCCCAGTTTCTTTTCTGGCCTGCTGGTGGGAGGCCACTCCACCCTCTCTCCCAAGCTTGCTGGGAGGAGACAGGAAGCAGGAAGTTACTGGCCTCTCCCTAGGCTTCCTCCACAAAAATAAGGAGGCCTGGAAAGAATCTAAGAGTACCTTCGGCCACCAATCAAAAATGGGGGGATTCCATAAAGCTGAGCTAAAAAAAAGAAAATGAAACAGTTTGGAGAGAGTAATTCTCTCCTGGTCCAATTTAAGGAGTTTATAAATCAAAAGTGAGGGCAGAGGGGCAACTAGGAAATGTCAACATCCTATTCTATCCTCCCAACCCCACAGTGAAAGGGCAAGAAAGACCTTGACTTTAGACAGAGTTTGTTTGTAGTGCAATGGTGCAATCACAGCTCACTGTAGCCTCGAACTCCTGGGCTCAAGCAATCCTCCCACCTAAACCTCCCAAAGTGCTGGGATTACAGGCGTGAGCCACCATGCTTGGCCACAGAGCTTATAACACACAGACATTCAGAAGCTCTACCATACAATAGGCCCAGACTGACACTGACCTGTTTTCTTTTAATTTCCTGTAATCACTTTGGCAGCTGACAAATAAGAGAAGATCCCAGGATATTCCTGCAGGAAAATAAAAAAATAAGGTCATCACTTTGGTATGAAGCCACTCTAGGGTGAATTCTGTCCAGCCATGACCACTTTTTGGAGCAGGAGTCTCCCACCGAGAACCCATTCATTCAACAAATAGAGAAGGCCAGAAATGGCAAACAGCTCCAGCTGCTGTGCCAACCCCACTCAGCTGGTGGTGGGTACCCAAAGTATTATAAGTAGAAGCCAAGCCCTGCTCTGTAGGAAAAACAGCAGCAATTGATTGGTGATGTCTGCTAGGGGCAGTTACAGAAGTAGCAGAGTCCACGCCACATATCTGCCATCCCTGGGCTATACCCATGGCATCCAAGGATTTAACATTTACAATTGTGACCACTCACCGGTGACCCAAAGTTTCAAGATACGTAAAAGCGTATACAACTTTAGTGAGAAATGTGTCTGGTTCACGCTGGCTGTGAGGCTGGTGTGAACGCCCAGGCGGCTTGCTGTTTTCATCTTACTATCCAAAGCTGCTCTCACGGGACAGTAAACACTCGGTGGAAATGGCCATCAAGTAAGAGATAAAACTGCAGCAGAAGCTGAAAGGGCAGCTAACTTGGGGTGTGAGGATATATACAGGAAACATTTGTCTCTCTGCGGAAACATGACTCCAGAGAAAGCCAGGCCTGTGTACAAATATTGCTATGGACGTGAATTTAGTATTCGAGAAGGTACATGATTCATAAGAACATCAGGGGCCCACACCGTGCCAATTCTGTCCCGTGCCTCTCAGCAGTGAGTGCAGGCTCTGAGATCATCAGAGGCTGTTAGAACCCATGCCCTGGAGGGGCTTAAAATCAGGTGGACTCTTGTCATGGATCACACAGACAGTGTGTGGAATGCACCAGAGAATCACCCAAGGAGGTGCATAAAAGCCAGGAGACAAGTGCAGACAGAAAATGCCATAGGAGTTCCAAGGAAAAAGAGGTTTGTTTGGGATAGGTGGCCACAAATGCTCCATGAAAGGAGCTCAGAGGTAAGCCCCTCTGCCCTTACTTTTGATTTATAAGCTCCTTAAATTGGGCCAGGAGAGAATTACCCTCTGCAAGATCTTGAAGGAGGGCAAGGATGGAATGGAAACAGCAAAGGGCATGGGATTTTCACAGTCACTTCCCATCCCCTCCACCCTTTCCCCACCACTCCAGCCAATCAGCTCACAATGGTCCCAACCCTACTTCCACTGACCCTGATCCTACTGGGGTTCTCACCACTCCTCTCCTGCCCAGCCACTCTCCCCACCTGACTTCCCCTCTTCAGACCCCAAACTCACCTTCCTTAAGCCTAACCCTGCTTCTGTAACCCCTACTCAAAAGCCTGCATAGTTTCCAGGGCCCCCAAGGCTGACTACTGTCCCCACAGCACCAGCTTAATGCCTGCACATGGTGGGCACTCAGTTTCTCCTGAATGAATGAATGGACAGATGGAGTTCCATGGCCAGAGATTTGAGGCCACCTACAATATGGCCACTGTCTATCTGTCCAGCCTTTTCCCCAGCAGCTTTCCTACACGCATCCCACCCGCTGGCCCACCTGGGCCATTTGCACACCCCAGTACTTCCTAAGCACCTGTCCTCAGGCTGATCTGTCCTCCCTCGGCCAAAATGCAAGCCACCCTTCGAGGTTTGTGTCCACCACCACCTGCTGTGTGAAGTGCTGCTCCCCCGTCAGGGGGACTGATCCCCCTGTTTGAACCCACATAACACTGTGCTCTCAGAAGCCTCTTGCCTTGTACTTCGGATTATCATTTTTGGACCCCTTTCTTAACCTCTTACTGGATTATAAGCCCCACCAAGACAAGGACTTTACCTTTTTTATTTTTGCATCATCAGAACTCAGCACAGACTCTTGTATATATCACACACACACCACATTGTCTGTGGAATTCACTAAAGAATCACCCAAGGAGGTGCATAAAAAGGCAGGAGACAAGTGAAGACAGAAAACGCCAGAAGAGTTCCAAGGACAAAGAGGTTTGCTTGGGATGGGGGGTCCAGGAACACTCCATGACAGGAGCTCAGACTTGGCAGGTCCTGAAGGAGGGGAGCATGGAACAGGGAAGGGCATTCCAGGAGAGTAGCAGTGGACGGACCAGGGGCCAAGAAGGAATGAGCAAAAAGCACACTTGGGAGATCAGCGTGGCCAGAGCCAAGCTCCTAGTGGGAGCAGAGTGGTAGATGAGGCGCGCCAGGCAGGCTGGGCTGGGCAGGAAGGATTCTGAGTGCCAAGCAAAGCACCTGGATTGGATCCACTCCCTCTTAGTCAGCAGGGATGACAACCACAGCAGGCCTGGGCCTTCATGGGAGAAGAAAAGAAGTCTTGTCCTCTCTCGTTCCCAGCATATCAGTCCAGTCTCCCTAGCTAGGTTATAAATAACAGCCACCATTTACTGTACACCTGCTGTATATGAGGCCCTAAGCTATGCACTTCACATATATTATCTCATGGCTCCTTCCCACAGCCCTGAGAACCTGGTATTATCCTCATTTTGCAATCAGGAAGCTGAGGCTGGAAGAGGTGATGGCACCCTCATTCCCTTAACAGTGCTGGGATCACAGACACAGGGTTGAGGGAGGACACTCCTGCCAGCCACCTCAGGCCCAAGAAGCTCCCATTTAAGCTGGAGTGCTTCTCACAACTCTCCTTATTAATTCCTCAAGGGTAACATTTACTAAGCACATAGTAGGAGCTTAATAAAGCACACTAAGCAGTAGACTGGTGGTTGCCAGAGTCTGGAAAGAGGGGAAAATGGATATAGAATTTCAGTTTTGCAAAATAAAAAGTTCTGGAGATCTGTTGCACAACAATGCAAACAATAATTAATGCAACTGAACTGTACACTTTAAAAATGGTTAAGATGGTAATATTGACATTGTGGTTTTCACCACAATTAAATTTTTTTAAAAATAAAGCACATATTAATTGACTGATTGGCTGCTGATATCTTATTCTGTTAACTATCTGATGCTGGAAAAGACTCTAGAGACATTTAATCCAGTATCCCACCAAAACGGAGAGTTGAAAAAGGGCAGTAAGTTGCCCGAGATTGCACAAATAAGTGGCACTAGGGCGAAGTGAAGGCTCAGTATGAAAGAAAGGCAGACATGCGATGGCACAGAGAAAGCACAAGGCAAGAGGGGTCGGAAGCCAGCTTCTGTCACTTGACAAGCTTTATGACCTTACAGAAGATATTTATTCTCTCTGAGCTTCATTTTCCTAACCTATAACAAGGCAATTAAAATTAGCATAAACTTTGTAAGATTACATATGAATCAAAATTACATGCAGCTAATGTGCATAGAAAACACTTGGCCAACTATACATTACTATATCAACACAAGTTATTGTTATTAATATTAAATATCTGTTCAGAGATTTAAAGAGCCCCACCAGAAAATTAAAATCTGATTAAGTCGGACCAAACAAAAAAATGCCACTCCTTTCTGGTCTACTCTCAGTTATTCAGGGCCTTGTACACAGTGTGGGTCTTTTGCACACACTGGGTCGTCCAGTGTGAGGGTAGAACTCAATTACACTTCAAGTTTTGTCCACCCTAGTCCTATGCCTTCCCTCACCCCAACCCACAGCCCAGCCGCACCATCCACGCTGGGACCAGGCAGAGGGTGGGAAGCGGTGTGATCGTCTGCCTCTGGCTGCATTCCTTAGCTAAATATAAATGATTTGTCCAGGCATTGTTTGAAATTATCCATAATCCCCCTCCTCCCTTCCCATTACTTATGAGGGCAACTGACTGCATATCTTTACAGCAAAACATACATACAACATTCTCTGTGGCTATTTTTAGCAGAAAGAAGGGAGCTGGCAGGTATGCCGGGGTCAGGGCATGAGTCCTCAGTCTTCTCCACGAGTTCAGGAAAGCTTCCTGGAGGAGGAAATACCTGAGCCACCCCAGAAAAGGGGACAGCTGCAGGTCAGAAAGGCACCCTCTCATAATGAGAGTTTGCTCCTCTCAACCATGAGCGGTCTCCGCTGCCTTCTCACCCTCATTTTGGGGCTGGGGAGGAAAGGTCAACGTAGCTCAGGGATCCCATACTACCCCAAGCTTCAAACTTCCCTAGACACTCCAGGCGTTTTGGAGAAGACGTAGAGGAGACAAGCATCTTTTTTCAAAGAGAGAGGCGATCCAAGACTCTAGTTCTGACATGCACAAGCACAAATCTTGCTCTCTTAACAAGCCAGTTTCTTGTTTGGATTTTTTTTTTTTTTAACCACAAGAAAGTTTTTTAAAGTCCCAAACTTGAATGCACAGATGGGCTACGTCTCGGACTTCGGGGTGTGCCAAAGCCCTGTCACTCGGCGCTGATCCGCCAGCAGCGGCCCAAGGAGGGGTAGGGACCGGGGTCTGCAGGCCACATCCCAGCCCGGCCCTAAGGCCGCTAGGTCCTCCCTGGGGGCCTTGTATGGACCGTCCCAAGCCAGTCCACTGGGCCACAGCGCCGGCGGCGTCCCCTTCTGCCGCATCCTGCAGACCTCCCATCCCTCCGCCTGGGCTTCGCCGTCCACTGCCCCGCAGCCCCTTTCCCAAAAGGTCTTCCTCCCCTGGGAGACCCCGCTGCGCGGCGCCCGGCCCGCACCCAGCCGCCCTTCCCGGGCCGCGGCCCGCCCGGCCCCGTCCTCTCCCTCGCGGGCGCCGGGCCCGCGCCGCCTCCCCGAGCGCCCCCTCCCCGCCGTCCCGGCCGCTCCCCTCTCGGCCCGACCCGGGCGTGCCCCGCCCGCCGGGCGCCGGCCCCGCGCGCAACCCGCCCGCCCCGCCCGCCGCCCGCCGCCCGCCGCGGGGCCGCGCTCACCGCGCTCGCAGCACCGGGGGTCGCGGCTCGGCTGGAGCTCCCGCACCGCCGCCGCCAGCGGAAACGGGGGGCGGGCCGGGGAGCTGGCGCGGGGCGGGGCCTGCCCGGGAACGGCGCGGCGGGCGGGGCGGCCGCGGGGCGGGACGAGCCCACGGGCCGCGCCGGGCGAGGGCGGCGGGCGGGCGGGCAGGGGGCGAGCCGCGCTCGGGTCGGGCCTCGGGGCGGCACGGAGCGGGAGCGGGACCGGGCTGCGGGCGGCGCGGGGGCCACGGTCCTGCGCCACCACCCCGGCTAGGCCCCGCGTTAGCGCGGGAGGGAGCGGGGCTGAGCGCACGGCCCGCGGGCACGGCGCCCTCTCGGGGTTCCGGAAGCCTCCCTCCCGCCCCGCCGCCCGGATTCCCGGTCGGCGCCTCATCCGAAGTGTTATTACCACGCTGCAGCCCTCCCCAGGGTTGGGGAGACAGAGGCCTGGCAGGCAGCGCTCCTGGCTCCGCGTCCACACGGCACCCAAGGGTCGCCCTGGCCAGGGTCTCAGCGTCCCCCCGTGCCAGGCTGTCTGGCCTCCAAACCCCCAAGAAACCCTTCCCTGGTACTTGGGCCGAACTATTTGATATGCCAACAGCGCGGTGACACCTCTGCCCCAGACACCTCTGCTGGAGCAGCCGCTCCTAGAGCTTCCTATAAGCTTTTCCAGGCCTGGATTCTTGAAGCCAGAGGGCCTCAGCTTGTCTCCAAAGAGACCTAAAACGCCATCTCTTCCCCTCAACATTACTGTCATCGAAGATGCATTGTGTGCTTCCCACGTGCATCGCAGTGGCCCTAAGTGTGATTTGAGACAAATTTTTAAAATCTGACTACAATCACAAAGGTCCCTTTGCTTTTCCTTAATTAGACCAGCAGTTTCCCCTCATCTGGGCCCCTCTGCTCATACACACCTTGTCTGTCCGTTAGACTCAACTCACAATCCTCCTCCTTCTGATGGCCCTTTCCCACCAAGTGAATACTCTCACTTCCTCCAAAACCGTGTTCAATGCCCCAAAATCTTCCCAGACTAACTCCTGCCAGCCCCAATCTCTCCAGTTACTGCAGCTGCCCCTTAGCGCATGTTGCCAATTCTGCCAAACTCCCAGAAAAGGAAACTGAGGCTCAGAGAGGGAAAGAGACTTGCTAGTGATGCATGTCAGCAAACCTCTCACTGTGAAGACAGCAGGAAGCAGCCTAGTAAGGTGGAGGCCCCAGGGCTGTGGAGCCAGACACACCTGTCTGAACTCAGCCTCTGCCTCTTATGGGCTGTGACCTCTGGGGCTCAGTCTGCTCACCTGGGGAATGGGGCGTGAGAATACCAATTCCGCAGGGTGGATGGGCCGCCCCAGGTGATGCAAAGCACAGCATTTGGCGCAGGGTGCGTGCTCCACAAAGGCTGCCTTCCTCCTGCACTTTAAAGGAGGGTACGCAGATCTGAAATAGTGGGATGTTGATTCCTTAGAGGTGGATGAAACCTTACAAGAATCCCCTCAGCAGTAACCCAGAACCTGCCACAATGTTCCCACTCCTCAGCACATCCAGAGGTGGCAGCCTCAGTGCCATGGCAGGGCCGCCACTTGGAGGGAGTGCTGTAGAGAAAGACTGTAGCAGAGATGAGATTACTCAGCATGAAGGACGTCAGGGTGTTGCGTGGTCTGTGAGGCAGACACGCTGATCATGTCCACCGAGGACTAAACTCAAATAAACCTGACAATGAAGCAAGGCACTCTGGGAGAAGGAACTCCCAAAAGCATGAGGTCACAGTTTATTGTACCAGGCTTATGAGGAATGACATTGAGTTTTTGTCCTAGAGATTCTGAAGCTGAGGGTTACCGTACATCAGCTTAGATATGGGGAGGGTGACCATATCCAGGTTCTTGGGCATATCCTGCTTATTCCTCTTGTCCTAGAATGGTTATCAATAGTCCCCTTCTCACTCTCAAAATATCCTGGTATGGACAATAAATTATATGCCACTTTCACTACTAGCAAAGGCAGTACTCCAAACAGCTCCTTCCAACCCTGGATGTCTGCAACTCTGCTGGAATTTCTGGATCCCCAGAGATTTCAAAAGATAGTATGTCAGTTTATCCCCTTGAAATCACCAAATCAAATCAAAAATGATAATAAGCAAAAATAAAATTCCCAGCCAGCCACCCCAAGTTTCAGGGACAGTGCCTGCTGAATGGTGACACCTAGTGGGGAGAGTTCGCACTGCCCGAGGCTGAGTTCAGGGAACACTTCACATTCCGCCACAGGTTTCAAGTCGCATGTAAAGCAGAGAACAGCTAACACTTACCAAGTGCTTGTGTGCCAGGCACAGTTCTAAGGACGTCACACGTTTCAATTCTTTGGTCCCCAGGGCAACTCCACGAGGTCAGTACCATCATTGTCCCGCCATCTTACAGATGAGGAAATTGAGGCTTAGGTGGGTCACTTAGCCAGTAAATGACTAAACTGGGCTCTGACCCCAGGCCTGTGCACTCACTGCTACTAAGTACCATCAAGTGACAAAGCTATTTCAGGGGGTTCTTCCACCCAGAGAGACGCCTCCAAGCCCTCTGACACGGAGATGGCGTGAAGGCAGAGTGAGAAGCGGAAGGTACTAGGAGTTCTCCCCCAGGTCTGCCGTGCGGAGTGGTATTTTCCACATCTGTAATGTCAGGACATTAAACCAGGCAGGAGAAGACTTGTAAACCATCATTTAAATACACATGGAGGAGCTGCTGTTTTAAAGCAGCACTTCCCAGAGTGATAAAGCAGTTCCTTCCCCACCCGCCCCCTTAACACTTATTTGTGCAATTCCTAGAGTGGTTACCAGTCACTGACACCTACCATGTGCACCAAGAGACCCCAAACCCAGACCTCCCACAGTTGTCAAGGTGAGGCAGGCAAAAGTAACGCAGACCACCCGCTTCCATGCTAGCCCCTCTCCTAAAGGGTGCATGCAATGCCACACCCGCTTCCTTCGCCTTCTTTCTCCAAGTCTCCATGTGAGGTGGGTGCGGCAGGACTGACAGGGTCTTATACAAGTCTTTGTTATACAGGGTTGCCATGTGATCTTTGGGACACACTTATTCTAAACAAAATTGTTATCTGAAATTCAAATTTCACTGAGTGTCCTGTATTTGTATTAATAATTGCTAAATCTAGCAACTCAACTTTATTATTGATTGTTGCTATAATTGGAAAACATGGACGAGATCAGAGGAGGGAAAACTTTGTCTGTGAAGGGCCAGATAGCCAATATTTTAGGCTTTGTAGGTTATGCAGTCTCTGTCCCAGCTATTCTGCTGGGCCACTGGAGCACAAAAGCAGCCATAAGTAATACATGAATGAACGAGCATGGCTGTGTTCCAATAAAACTTTATTACAAAAACAGGCATCATACCAGTTAGCCAACCCCTACGCTAGGCTACTGTGTCTTTCAGATTGGGCCTTCAGACTCCTGGCTATTCTCAGATGTATCGTGGGGGCTAGAGTGGGCTGTTTCCATGTGTGAAAAACAGAGTGAGACTGATCAAAAGCATTGAGCATAATGAGCATAATGAGCACCAGCAGTTCCAGGGGTGGGTGTGTGCATGTGTGTTGTGTGACCCAGGATGGGTCCACGCCTACAGAATGCATGCACCTCTAGAGGGTTTGGAGCTGCCTAGATTTTACAAGGTCTTGATCTGAGGGAGGGCAGATTCTGTGTCTGGGGTTGCTGGTGGTCAGCATGTACTCTGTAAAGACAGAAATGCACAGGCAACATTGTGAAACCAGACAGAAACTACAGAAGCCAAGAAAAGCAGGACACCCTGCAGAAGGTCTTCAGGTAATACTGAAGCCATTGGCATTGGTCCACTGATGCTGAGTATTCAGGAACACATGGTAACTATCTGTGAGTGCCTGTGTGTGTGTGTATGTGTGCGCGCACATGTGCGCATGCATTGTTGTGTACACCATCTCTCTGAACATGTGGGTAGCAACTGAGGAATTTGCATGGTGGTTGGAATCAACAAATGTTAACAGTAATAGTGATATCAGATACATTTGTATCAACTTTCTTACTGGTCTTAGAATATTCCTATATGCTTATCAAGGGCAAGTCTCTAGTATAAAATCACACTTTAAATTCTGCCCTGGAGACCAAAACCACAAATAAAAAGACTGACTAATTAAAAGCATTAAACCCAAACATGAACTTACACAGCACAGGAAATGTTAATGTGCCTGGAGCAGATGAGTTTTAGGGGTCACCGTGCAAATTAAGGACAAAGAATCAGACAAGTGACAGATTATGCCAGGCCAGCTTAAGGATTTTGACATGTATATATGTCCTAAAATGAGTCAGTCATCAGTGGACTGTTTTAAATAAGAGATTGACAAGATCACACTTGCATTTTGATACTATCACTCCTGCTATCAGATAGAGAACAAATTAGAGGAAGCAGAGGGCAGAATAGCTACAGGAGGCTTTAGCAGTGATCTAGGCACAAGAGGAAGTTAGACTGGTCTAGGTTGGTGGCAGTGAAAATGACGCAATATGGATAGACTTGAGAGAGATTTAACATGTGAAATTTAGCCAGGTTTTATGGCTGGTGCCTATAATCCCAGCACTTTGGGAGCTCAAGGCAGGAGGAGCCCTTGAGGCCAGGCAAGGGCTTGAAGACTACCCTGGGCTACATCATGAGACCCCATCTCCACAAAAATTTTAAAAATTAGCAAGGCATGGTGGCATGCACCTGTAGTCCCAGCTACTCAGGAGGCTGAGGTGAGAGGGTCACTTAAACCCACAGGTTCAAGGTTCCAGTAAGCTGTGATCACACCACTGCACTCCAGCCCAGGCGACAGAGTGAGATCACATCTCCAAATAAGTAAATAAATCAAGACTTAGGTTTCTGGCCAGTCAAAGAGGATGACTGGTGAAGTCATTCACTGAGATCAGAAACAGTTGAAGAAGACTGAATTTTAACAGAAAGATGGTGAATTCGAAGAACATGAAAGCTAAAAAGTGTCCATCACATTAGCAAGTTGAAGGTCACTGGGGATTTGGCACAAGCCACCTCTGAGGCAGAGGCTGTGCTAGAGGGAGTGAGAAGGGAGCAGGCGCTGCGGAGAGGAGATGGACACCTCTTTCGAGGACGTGGCTGCAGGTGGGCAGACACAGGGAGAGAGCTGACAGAGAGTGTGGATGGGGAGGGTTGGGGAAGATAACGGGAGGATTGAGCCTATTGACCCTCATGGGAAGAGTCCTGTTTGTAGTACAGAGGAATCAGCTCCTAACTGACTAGCCCTCCCACAGGAATAATCCGTACACTCCGGACAAGGTACAAAAACAAGCAAAAACCCCACCTGAGGGCCCTGCAGAGTAAGCCAGGTAGGTAGATCTTGGAGGGATTCGAACTGTGGAAGAAGCAACTGGCACGCGGCGGGTTCATGTTTCTGTGGATTTCCCCTGTGTTGTCCTCAGTCACAGCACAGCACAGGATGGCTGCAATTCCAACAAAAGCCCACTGCCCTTCTACCTGCAGGAGCCAGAGGCTGGAGCCCAGACTAGTCAGGGTTCCTGAAGAGTGAGGAGTGAATCCTGGGAAGGAGAAAGCCAGAGGAGAGGAGCCCAGAGTTTTCTAAATAAGCTCTGCTGATGTCGCCAACTCGTGCCGGAGCTACACCTGGGCAGGAAGACTGTAGGCAGACTCGCTAAAGACAAAGGAACCAAACCGGGGCTTGTGCTTCCACCCTCTGCAGGTAGGACAGAATCTGAGGTTTGAGTTTAGCCAAGTTAATCGTCTGCTAAAAGAAAAATATCGACGCTTTTCTGAGGAATAAAACATAATCCAGAGTCTCTTCAACATAAACCTTCATAATATTCAGGATATGATCCAAACTCCCCAAGCGTACAAGGAGCCAGGAAAATGTGACCATTTTCAAGGGACAAGCAAACAGCAGGGGCCAGTCACAAGACAATGCAGATGTTGGAATTATCAGACAAGGATTTCAAGGCAGCTATCATAACTTTGCTCAAGGATATGAAGAACAATACATTTATAATGAGTGAACAGATAGGAAACCACAGCAGAAAAATAGAAAATACAAAAAGGGACCAAGTGGAAATTTTGGAACTAAAATATCTAGAATAAGAAATTCACTGGCAGGGTGTGGTGGTGCACACCTGTAGTCCCAGTAACATGGGAGGCTAAGGCAGGAGGATCTCATGAGCCCAGCAGTTTGAGACTGCAGTAAGCTGCATGTATGCCTGTGATTAGCCACTGCACTCCAGCCTGGGTGACATGCTAAGATCCCATATCTAAAAAACAAACAAACAAAATTCACTGGGTGAGCTTAATGACCATTCCACATCTCAGGGGAAAGAGTAAATGAACTTAACCACTTCGGTACGGCACTCACCGGCCGCGAAACCTCGCCCGCAGCGGCACTCACAGTCCGCACGGTAGTCTGTGCTGTGCATTGACAACAGATCCGTTTTGCTCTTGTGTGACACGGAAAGCTTTAAAACACTGAAAGCTTGTTTTACTTTACAGGCAGCTTTACTTGTAATGTAAATCAGAATAAGTAACATATACACATATGTTTTATTACATTATTTTTACATGTTCACAATTTTATTTTGATAAATGAAAAATTAGAAAAGTCATATGATGCTGTTAACTAAAGCCGATGCTCAGTTCATCTGTGGCTGTTGACTACAGTCGTCACTCGGCTGTGCACGTTCATCTGTGGCTGTCGGCTATAGTCAATGCTCGTACTGAAGTGGTTAAAGAAAGATCAATAGAAATTATCCAATTGAAAGACAGAGAGAAAAAAGGGGGAACAAAAGATAAAACAGAGCCTTGGGTTCTTGGGATAATATCAAAATGTCTAATGTATGAGTAATTAGAGTCACAGAAGAAGCAGGAAAAGGAAATGGGACAGAAGGAAATTTATTTAAAACTTATGGGGACAATCCAGTCAACAAGGAGAGGTTGAATATATGGGAAAGATAAGGGATCACAAATAGTGTAAGTTTCCACAGATGACGGAAAAGGATGGAATTCACGCTGTGTGGTGACCTGGCTAGGGAGAAGCTATGACAGCACTTGTATGGCACAGTGGGGTGAGAGAAGGCTAGGATAGGAGCAAATGTAGGTGGATATGGAGGAAAATTTTCATCTGATGGCTTCTATTTCCCTGTAAAAAAAAAAAGGAAGGAAGGAAGAGAGGGAGGGAGGGAGGAAAGGAGGAGGGAAGAGAGAGGGAGAGAGGGGGAGAGAGGGAGGGAGAGAAAGGTAAGAAGACAAGGTCACATGCTACACGTGGAGGTGTGGAGGAGGGGCAAGAAGTTTGAGGAGATGGGTAGAGGTTTGGAATAACCTCTGTGGCGAGTGAGTTAATAACACACACTTAACAGGGTTTCCTAGGTGCACTGAAGGCCCCTTTGAACACAGTACCTTGAATTTACGTAGAATCAGCATCCCTGTTGTGTGACATTCCCAGAGGCTCCCTGACTACAGGCACAGGGGATGGTCCCCAGCAATGGCAACGCTGGAATTGCAGCTGTGCAAGTGGGTGGCTTGGGGACGGTAGAGGTGGTCTTTGGGGAGAAGGAAGTCAAGAAACAGAGAGTCCAGCTGGACTGTTGGAAATTTCACCCAGTCCAACGCCGAATTTGTCCAGGATGGGAGCGGCAGACAGTCGGAGAGGACGCGGGACCAGTACAGAGGTCTTTGAAGAAGGACGGGCCAGGAGGCCTGTGGACAGAAAGCTCTCAGGAGGGCAGAGGAGGGATAGCTCTGTGGCCGAGACTCAGAAAAAGCCTAAGGAAAATGGGAGGCGAGGAGGACAATGACTTTACCTCTGGGCTTTTAACCTGTGGACTGGGAGCAAGGATCTGCCACCCTGCAGGAGGGCTACAGCAGACAGCACATCTGCAGGTGCATTACCATACTTAGTGTTTGCTGTACAGCACATTACTCCACATTTAGCAGCTTAAGACAACGTACATTTCGTATCTCACAGTTTCGGTGCGGCGGTCCCAGCATGGCTTGGCTGGTTTTCTGCTCAGGATCTTTTTTTTTTTATGAGACAGAGTCTCACTCCATTGCCCGGGCTAGAGTGCCGTGGTGTCAGCCTTGCTCACAGCAACCTCAAACTCCTGGGTTCAGGAGATCTTTCTGCCTCAGCCTCCCGAGTAGCTGGGACTACAGGCATGTGCCACTATGCCTGGCTAATTTTTTCTATATATTTTAAGTTGTCCAGATAATTTATTTATGTTTTTTTTTTAGTAGAGATGTGGTCTCGTTCTTGCTCAGGCTGATCTCGAACTCCTGAGCAATCCTCCCGCCTCAGCCTCCCAGAGTCCTAGGATTATAGGCGTGAGCCACTGTGCCCGGCCTCTGCTCAAGACCTTGGGAGACTAGAATCAAGGTGTTGCCCAGACCACCATCAGAGTGGGGAGTGGGATCTTTTCCAAAGTAGACGTTTAATCCGGCCTCCTGTTTGCAACACTCCTGTGCTGCTGATCACTAAGCTTTTGGGGGGTTCTGGGTGCTAATGGGGTCATTTCAGCTTCCTTCCTTCCTTCCCTCCTTTCCTTTCTTTTTCCAATGTTTGAAGTTTTTTATTCTTTTTTTGGTTTTTGTTATCAGATTTCTCTTTTACAGTAAAATTACTGAGGTAACGGCATGCCCCGTCACTGTGGCAATATCAGAATCTTACAAAAACATCCCATAATCACATGCATGACGTCCCAATCTCTTGCATAATCTAATCATTAGAAGAAAGCCACAGGTACGTGGGGAGGACATTACCCAGAGGTGTGAGACCAGGAGTCAGAGACCATGGGGCCAGCACATAGGGCATTTCCTGGTCACCACGGGGCAGCATGGTGGGGGAGGGGAGATGGGGAAGGTGAGAGCTGGGTCAGGGCAAAAGTACTAAGCACTTGAGGATGAGGGTGTGGCACAGGATGGGCCGGGTGACAAGGAGAGGGGCTTAGACTACGGAGGTACAGCGGATGGAGACTGCGTTCCCTGCTTTTCTCCACCATATGTACCGAAAAAAAGAAATCTGCTTACTTATAAAAATACGTGTGTTAAATAGGTTAACATGCTTAGATACACATTGGTTATATTTCTCCCAAAGCCTGGCCTCTTTGGACAGCAGACGGCTGAGGCGCATCCGCAGAGAGTCTGAGAGGAGAGCTGAGATAACAGAGAGAGGCGAGCGGCAGCCCTGATCTCTGCGTGCAGTGAGGGGAGGGTCGGGAGGCACAGACTTCCGGGAGAGGAGAGCCATCACCGAGGCTTTGAAGCTGGAATCAAAGCCTGGTGAGGTCAACAGAGTTGGGGGAGATGAAATGGTGTGACTGTCAATACTCTCTAGAGGAGGATGGTTGATAGGACACAGAAGGATTGTGCAAGTGAAGACGGCATATTTGTAGCCCTGGCCAGAGTGTCTGGGGTCTAAGTAGATGGACATCTGTTTATGACATAGAAAAGTTCATTAATTTTATAATTATAATGTGTATGTACCATGGTATATTAAAGTTATTTTCATAAAAGAAGAAATTGATAGCTAAAAAAGAGGGAACAAAACGAAAACCTTTTATATAGGACATATTTTTTAAAGACTTAACAGTAGGTGGGAGTTAAATCGGCACACCCACGTGGGCTCATTCTCCAGCTCTGTCACTAGCGGGCCCAACGGGTGGAGACTCCTGGCCCACAACTCTCACGGAGAACGGGATCCGCACCACAAGTGCCCGGATGTTGTTCCTCAGTGTGTTCACCACTGCAAGAAAGAGGGTGCCCTGGAGGGTAGCTGATTCCACACCTTGGTGCAAGAAAAGCCAAAGTCGCCTAGTCTCAGATGTTTGAGAGAGTGTCAAAAAGAACCATCTGAGCGTCAAAAAGAAAACAAAAAATTGTGTGAAAACCCTGAGTCCATAAGGATAATAGATACGGGTTGTACCAAGAAGAGGTATATGTGAGTTCTCAACAATGTCCACTATTCAATGTGTGTGTCATAGCCACGTTTTGCCTAATTATTAAGCTGTGAATTTCTTGTACTTATATCAGGCAGTGAGCTTTAAGGGATGCCCAGGGATGATGGATAAAGGGGTTGTATTTAAATAAGTAAGTAAGTGAGGGTTTTACGAATCTTGTCACTGTAACAGGAAAAATTTGACCAAAGGAAGCCACCCGCATTCTCACTGCCAGCCTGGGAGACATTATCTTAGAAACCCACCCCAAGACCCAGTGCCCAATCTCCAAGGACTGTCCATATCGGTGACAGTATGACAGCTCCACAGCTGGAGCTCTGACCCTGATCTGTAACTGTATCCAAGGCCCACATGTGCCACAGGCCCATGTCAGCCTGCCCGCGAGGCTGGTTCTGCTGGCCCTGTTTGGGCGGAGGCTCACAGGTGAGCACTGAGACCAGGGACGGCAAAGACAGACAAGCGCCCTGGTGGGAGGGGAGGAGGCGCGTGGTGGCGACCGCCATAGACATTGGGATAATCTGGGTTTATCTGCTTTTTTGTTGTTGAGGTAAAATTCATATAATATAAAATTAACTGTTAACCATTTTAAAGTGTAGAATTTTAAAAACTGCCTTTTAAAGTGTTGGAAAAGTATAACAGCATGAGACATTAGACATAAGATGTCAATTTAGTATGAGGTAGGTTGGTGATTAAATGCTTAAATAAATCTGATTAGTTCTATAAGTTGAATTACTATGTTTTGTGAATAGTGTTTAAGTTCTCAGTGTTAAATGCTGAGTGTCTAAGATTTTGTTAGATTTGTAAGTCTGCCTTGTTAGATGTTTGAAGTGCTTAAAGTTTAAACAATCTAAATTAATATAATTAAATCAAGCTTATCAGTGAAATTAAATGTTTAGAGAATTTATAAGCTGAGTATTAATCAAAGAACAAGTTAAAGAGATTTAACATATAAATGCTAGCTTTATGAGCAAAGTAACAAAATGTGTAAGTTGAATTTAAATTAACAAAATTATTGACTCTGTAAATCACTTTGGGTAGTATAGATATTTTAACAATGTTGATTCTGCCGACCCACGAGCATGGTATGGTTTTCCACCTGTTTATGTCCTCTGCTATTTCCTTCCTCAGTGTTTCGTAGTTCTCCCTGTAGAGGTCTTTTACCTCCTTAGTTAAATATATTCCTAGGTACTTTATTTTCCTTCTTGCTATTGTGAAGGGAATTGAGTCTTTGATTTCGTTCTCAGTTTGATTGTTATTGGCATATATGAATGCCTCTGATTTGTGTGTATTGATTTTGTATCCTGAGACTTTACTGAATTCATTTATCAATTCAAGAAGTCTCCTGGGGCCGGGCGCGGTGGCTCACGCCTGTAATCCTAGCTCTCTGGGAGGCCGAGGTGGGCGGATCGTTTGAGCTCAGGAGTTCGAGACCAGCCTGAGCAAGATCGAGACCCCCATCTCTACTATAAATAGAAAGAAATTAATTGGCCAACTAATATATATAGAAAAAATTAGCTGGGCCTGGTGGCGCATGCCTGTAGTCCCAGCTACTCGGGAGGCTGAGGCAGTAGGATTGCTTGAGCCCAGGAGTTTGAGGTTGCTGTGAGCTAGGCTGACACCACGGCACTCACTCTAGCCTGTGCAATAAAGTGAGACTCTGTCTTAAAAAAAAAAAGAAGTCTCCTGGTTGAATCTTTGGGGTTTTCTAGGTATAATATCATATCATCAGCAAAGAGTGAGAGTTTGATCTCTTCTGCTCCCATTTGGACACCCTTAAATCCCCTCTCTTGTCTGATTGCTATAGCAAGGACTTCCAGCACTATGTTGAATAGAAGTGGAGATAGTGGGCAACCTTGCCTTGTTCCAGTTCTAAGTGGGAATGCTTTCAGTTTTTCCCCATTCAGTATGATGTTGGCTGTGGGTCTGTCATATATGGCTTGTACCATTTTTAGGTAAGCCCTATCTATGCCTATTTTGTTAAGCGTTCTTATCATAAAAGGGTTTGAATTTTGTCAAATGCTTTTTCTGCATCTATTGAGAGGATCATATGGTCTTTGTTTTTGTTTCTGTTTATGTGGTGAATTATATTTATACATTTGCATATGTTGAACCATCCTTGCATCCCTGGGATGAAGCCCACTTGGTCATGATAGATTATTTTCTTGATAAGCACCTGGGTTCGGTTAGCTAGGATTTTGTTGAGAATTTTTGCATCTATATTCATAATGGATATTGGTCTGTAGTTTTCTTTTTTTGTTGCATCCTTTCCTGGTTTTGGTATCAGGGTGATGTTGGCTTCATAAACTGTGTTGGGGAGGATTCCATCCTCCTCAATGTTGTGGAATAATTTCTACAGGATAGGCACCAGTTCTTCTTTGTAGGTGTGGTAAAATTTGGGTGTGAAACCATCTGGTCCAGGACTTTTCTTTTTAGGAAGGTTTTTTATTACTGTTTCAATTTCAGTACTTGATATTAGTCTGTTCAGGAGTTCTATTTCTTCCTGGTTTAGCCTAGGGAGGCTGTGTGTTTCTAAGAAATTGTCCATTTCCTCCACATTTTCCAGTTTGTGTGCATACAGGTTTTTGTAGTATTCATAAATGATATCTTATATCTCTGGGGCATCAGTTGTAATTTCTCCTTTATTGTTCCTGATGGAGCTTATTAGAGATTTTTCTTTTCTGCTTTTTGTTAGTCTAGCTAAAGGCATGTCCATTTTGTTTATTTTTTCAAAGAACCAACTTTTTGTTTTATTAATCTTCCATATAGTTTCCCTGTTGTCAATTTCATTTAGTTCTGATTTGATCTTAATGATTTCACTTCTTCTGCTGGGTTTGGGGTCAGTCTGTTCTTCTTTTTCCAGCTCTTTGAGTTCACTCATTAGATTGTCTATTTGTGATCTTTCTAATTTTTGGATATAGGCATTTATGGAAATAAACTTTCCTCTCAGGACTGCTTTAGCTGTGTCCCACAGATTTTGATAACTTGTGTCTCCTTTGTCATTTAGTTCAAAGAATCTTCTGATTTTCATCTTGATTTCTTCCTTTATGAAGTAATTGTCCAGCAGAAGGTTGTTTAGTTTCCATGACTTTGTGTAGAAATGAGAGTTTCTGTTAGAGTTGATTTCTACTTTTATTCCACTGTGATCTGAAAAGATACATGGTATAATTTCTATTTTTTTAAATTTTTTGAGACATGCTTTATGTCCTAGGATATGTCTTAGAGAATGTCCCATGTGCTGACAGGAAGAATATCCTGGATATTTTTTGTGGTTTCTTTGTGTTGGTTATCCATTTCTTCTTGCATGTCATTGAGTTTTCTTACAATCCATGTTCAAAATTCTTCTTCTGTCATTTTAGTGTTGTGACTTTGGTTGATGTCCATTTCTAGACAGCTGGTGTTCCTCTTTGGGACTGTGCTTTCCATTTGATTCTTTATAGTTCACAGATATAGAAAAAATAATTTTATACTTTGTATGGAACCAGAGAACACCCCATATAGCAAAAGCAATCCTAGGCAATAAAAACAAAATAGGAGGTATCAATTTACCAAACTTCAAACTATACTACAAGGCTATGGAGATTAAAACATCTTGGTACTGGCACAAGAATAGGGACATTTACCAGTGGAACAGAACAGAGAACCCAGATATAAAACCATCCTCGTATAGCCATCTGATCTTTGACAAAGTAGACAAAAACATACACTGGGGGAAAGAATCCTTATTCAATAAATGGTGCTGGGAAAACTGGATAGCCATATGTAGAAGACTGAAACAGGATCCACACCTTTCACCTCTCACAAAAATCAACTCACACTGGGTAACAGACTTAAACCTAAGGTGTGAAACTATTAGAATTCTAAAGGAAAACATTGGAAACACTTTTCTAGATATTGGCATAGGCAAAGAATTTATGAAGAAGACCCCAAAGGCAGTCACAGCAACAACAAAAATAAATAAATGGGACCTGATCAAATTAAAAAGCTTCTGCACAACCAAAGAAACTGTTATGAGAGCAAACAGACAACCCACAGAATGGGAGAAAATTTTCAAAAGCTACACATCCAATAAAGGGCTGATAACTAGAATCTATTTAGAACTCAGGAAAATCAGCAAGAAAAAAATCAAACAACCCTATCAAAAAGTGGGCAAAGGACATGAACAGAAACTTTTCAAAAGAAGACAGAATAGTGGCCAACAAATATATGAAAAAAATGATCAACATCTCTAATCATCAGGGAAATGCAAATCAAAACCACAATGAGATATCACTTATCTCTAGTGAGAATGGCCTTTATCAAAAAGTCCCAAAACAATAAATGTTGGTGTGGATGCGGAGAGATAGGAACACTCCTACACTGCTGGTGGGACTGCAAACTAGTGGAAAGCTTTCTGTAGAAAGCAACATGGAGATAACTTTAAGTGATACAAGTAGATCTACCATTTGATCCAGCAATCCCATTAGTGGGCATCTACCCAAAAGACACTCTATAAAAAAGACACCTGTACTCAAATGTTTATAGCAGCACAATTCACAATTGCAAAGATGTGAAAACAACCCAAGTGCCCATCAATACATGAGTGGATTAATAAAATGTGGTATGTATGTATACACACACATATATAGATATAGATCATGGAATACTATTCAGCTATAAGAAACAATGGTGATATAGCACCTCTTATATTTTCCTGGAACCCATTCTACTAAGTGAAGTATCCCAAGAGTGGAAAAACCAGCACCACATGTACTCACCAGCAAATTGGTATTAACGGATCAACACCTAAGTGGACATATAGGAGTAACATTTATCAGGCGTTGGGCAGATGGGAGGTGGAGGAGGGGATGAGTATATACAAAAATAATGAGTGCGATGTGCACCATCTGGGGGATGGACATGCTTGAAGCTCTGACTCTGGCACGGGGTGGGGGAGAGGGAAAAAGGCAACACATGTAACCTAAACATTTGTACCCCCATAATATGCTGAAATAAAATAATTAATTAATTAACAAAATTAGTCTTCACAATTTATAACTTCAGGCCAGGCACAATGGCTCACACCTGTAATTCCAACACTTTGGGAGGCTGAGGCAGGAGGATGGCTTGAGGCCAGGAGTTAGAGACCAGCCTGGGCAACACAGCAAGATCTATCCCCCATCTCTATACAAAATAAACAAAAATTAGCCAGGCATGGTGATGTGTGCCTGTAGTCTTAGCTACTCAGGAGGCTGAAGCTACAGTGAGTTATGATCGCACCACTGTACTCCAGCCTGGACAACACAGTGAGACACTATCGTTAAAAAAAAATTACAACTCCAATAAATTGGAAAACTAAGTAAAATACACAAATTTTAAGTATTCCTTTCTGTGCATAAAAGTTCCCCTTAGACAAAAACTCAGCTGACAGTGACTTGATAGTTTATAAACTAATACAAAAGCATAGAATGATATTTATTGTTGAAACTTTGACAGTTGAAAACATTAGAAGTCAAATTAAAAGGAAGCACCTCTTTTGAATTTAAGAAAGAAAATTTATTCATTTTTACTGGTGTTTTGTTTGTAAAGAGAGAAGTAACAAATTTTTGCAAGTGATGTATATGTTGCTCGAATCACCCCTTTCCCAGGGAAGGGGGCCCTGTGCACCCCACCATGCCCTCCACTCTGTCTCCACTGCAGAGGAATCCATACGGCCTGACCACAGCCTAGGGGTGGAGCTTTGCTCTGCACCTGGCCAACAAGTCTAGCCCGTTGCTACTCAGACTTCAGCGTGTGTCGTGGCCCGTTTACAAAACAGAGGATGAACACAGAACACAAAACACAAACGCGGAACACAAAGAAAAACGCAGACACACATACAAATGGTTAACTCGAGTAATAATACACCTGGTCAGTTTTATTTTTATACTCGAAAAAATTAAAGTTAGTTCCTTGTACATAACCACCCAGGCTTGGCAGCAATAGCCATAAATTCCGGAATGTGTAGCCTTAGGGAAGCAGATATCCCCTGACTCAGAGTCTCCAGGTGGTTGCTCTAGGCACTAGGCATAGATAAAGGACCGAGATTAGCAAGGATGGGCAAGGTGAGCCACAGAGGGCATTTCTCATTCCCAGCTTCTCTTAGGGTGACACCCTGAGATCTTTGGCTGAACCCCGGCGGCTGTGCCTGGCTTAGGTTGCCCCTCCCTTGAGGGTCTTACCCGTCATTGACTAACCAGCCATCTTATGGGGTGTTTATCGTGTGGCCTCCAGACCCGCAGTGCCGTGGGATGGGGCAGGTCTTGTTACTTGCAACTCAGGTCCTTTGTTATGCCTCTAGGCAACAACCTTGTTTATCACAGGGAGCCTGTCCGGAACACATTACTTTCAAACACTCTGAGCAGAACACGTACATTACTCACTAACTTTAATTCTTAAACTAGGAAAATATATGTCAGTCCCCTACAAGGGTGCACAGGAATCACCTGCAGATTTTGATGCCGAAGCACCGAGGTGGGTGGGGTGAGAGTCCGTGCCTGTGGGGGCTGGGAGGCTGCGCTCCCGCTGTCTGGGGGCCACACTCTGGCGTCCGCGCAGGACGTGCTCTTCACCTGTGCAAGGTGAGCCCCTGTGCAGGCAGCTCTTTTCCATGGTCCCAGTTAACAAGGTCTGGAGTTGCCCCTCCCCCACCAGCCAGATCAGTATCTCCCTTCCCGCCTGGTGCTTTCTCTCATACGGCAGCTGGGCCCTGTCTACAGCGGCTGTAGGGCCACTGTCCCTCTTGGTCTCGAGTCTCACACCCGCTCCTCGGATTTAGTGTGTGTGGCCTTGTCTCCATCACAGAGATCCGATTCAAGGCTAGATTGGTGTGGCTGGAGGGGGATAAAGAGAATGGAAGGCCAGACATAATTATATTTATTTTTACGTGACTCCCCTCCCCAGTGGAATGTAAGCCCCTGAGGGCAGGGACTTTGGTTTGATTCACTGCAGAGCCTGCAGTAGCTAAAACAGTGCCACATATACCATAGGTGCTCAATAAGTGTTTATGGAGTGAATGAGGCCTGTTTGGCTATAGGAATTCAAGCCAACCCTACTAGAATTCCACAGGGGGGTCCAAGTCCTAGCAGACAAGAGGCACTGAGAATCGTGCTTAACCTTTTGGTGCGTGTATCTCCCTGGCAGACCGGGCCAGTATGGCCGCAGGCAGGATTTGGGTCTTCCTGTGCCTCTTGGCTCAGTGCCACCTCAATGCCACTTCCACCTCTGCCCCTGCCAGAGAGTGCTCCCTGCCCAGGGCCATGGGAGGACACAAAATCAGAGGAGGGAACAGCGCAGACGGCTAACAACAGAAAACAGAGGCCACCGGGGAATGTGATGAGTTGCCAAACCAGCGCCAGCAGGAGCCGATATCGAAGGCAGGGCCCACAGCGAGGAATCCCAGGCCGGGGAGAGGAAGAGAACACGTGAGCGGGCTGAGCTAGCGGGCAGGGGCCGAGGCCTTCCCCAGAGCGGGCATCTGGGCTGGCTTGCATGTGCCCCCCGGGCAGTGCTGGGCTGCTGGGCCGGGCGGGAGGGGTGGGCGGAATGGCATTTCCCGGGCCCGCAGTTTTCCAGGGCGAAAGCTGGGAGGCAGCATGCGGTCCTGGGAGTCAGGAGGTGACTCTGAATCCCAGCTTCCACTCTGTGGAACCTTGGCAAGTCACTTGAAAGTGATCTCGACGTTGCTCGCCGTTAAGAAGGTGTAAAGTCTGAAACAGCTGAGGGTCAGAAGTCTGCTTACCCCGTCTCGAAGCATGCCGGCACGTTCCGGCCGCAGCGCCCGCATCAGGCCTGGGGGTTCAGAGGCTGGAAAGAAGTCAACAAAGTGGCCCCCGACGAAGAAAAGCAGAACGAGAGGCCCGCCAAAGCCCGCAGGCGCTCGGCCGGCCTCTGAGGAGCCGGGGGCAGAGAAGCAGGAACGTTTCCTGGATGCCGAGGAAACACGCAGGCGGCCGCCAGACACCGCGACTCTGGGTCCCAGCGAGCCCTGACACTCGCGACTGCTGACTGCTCCTCCGGCAGGACGCTGGCCGCCGCCCCGCTCGCTGCCCCACACTTTCACCCGGCGGGGGGAAGGCTTTGACTGCTGCGCAGAAATTCTTTCCCATTAATGCCGGGACTCCGGAACTTTGGGGGCCGGTTTCCCACGACCCTGCCCGGCCCCAGGGAAGCCCTGCACGTTCACAGCCCGTCTGCCTGCACTCGTGAGCACTGGGGAGGGGCCGCAGGCCCAGGGTGAAGTCAGCACAAATCTGCGACTTAACCAACAGGTGACAGGAGTTAGTGATTTCTTTGAGCCTTCATGTCTGCATCTGTGAAGAAAGTGTCTCCAGTATCATGCTGTAGCCGTAAACATCAGCCAAGATGGTGTATTTCAAAGTGCTTCGTAAACTGAAAAGTGACAGAAAGAGTCAGAGGCGGTATTATTATTATTATTACTACTACTATTCCAGCTGCTCATGCTTCAACCACTGTGCCTCCATATTTATTCCCAGACCCAGCGATAGATCGGGTAGAATTAAGTTGGCTGCTAATTACAAAAACACAAAATAAAAGTGACTTAAACAAGATATAAATTTATTTCTCCCACATATAAAATTTGTCCAGCACTGCTATGGTACTCTATGGTATCAACCCTTTGCACTCGGATATTGAGTGTGACTCGACACAGTTAGCAAAAATTATAGAGATTAAAATTACTCTTTGAATGTATCAATAATTTGAAATATAAAAAATCCAAATAAATGAGTTTATACGAAAAGAAACTCCAGTTTTTTATTCTACTGCTGCGCTTTGTAAAATCTGGGGTATTTAAAAAATTAAATCCAGAGTAGAATAAAGGAATCGAGAAAAAAGCAAGTGCAAAGGGTTAAGGACCCAAGATCTTTTCATCTTGTTGCTTTGCCATAGGTTGCTTCCTAGGGCCACATCAGGGTCCAGAATAGCTGCAGGGAATCCAGCCATCACATCACATTCCATTCAACTGAAAAGAAAAAAGGGGTGAAGAAGACTCTCCCCTTTTAGGACATTTCTGGAAATTGTATTTCTGCTTACTTCCATCAGCCAAACTTAGTCTCGTGGTCATATCTAGCTGCAAGAGCAGCTAGGAAATGTGGTTTTTATTCTGAGTGACCATACACGCAGCGAAAAATGGAGGGATCCCGTTACTCAGAAGGAAGGGAAAACCAGGGGGTCGCTGAGACAAATAGGAATTTCTCTGTCCTCACCCTAATCCACCTGTCAGTAGCATTTGACCACACCCCCTGGAAACACTTCACTACTGCAAAGAAGACCACATTCTCTTGGTTTCTCCTTCCTCCCTTCTGTCCCCAAACACGGGAATGCCTCAGAAAAGTCCTGGAAGCACCTTCTCTTCTGCATCCACACTCTCCTCCTAAGTAATTTCATCTACTCCCAAGAATTTAACCACTAATCTGGGTTCCAGGGAACCCTAAATGCAGCCCTGACCCCCGCCCCTTAGTTCCAGAACCATGCATCCCCTTACCCTTGGGTCACTCATAGTACCTGAGCCTGGACTCCTGGTCTGCAGCCGGACACCTGCTCCTCCCCAGGTCTCACCTCTTACTAAACGGCACCAGGGACTCGAGCCAGGAACCTTGGAGCTACTCTTCATTCCTCACTTTCCCGCACTCCCTGCACCCGAGCTAGCAGGACATCTCGGTGAGACTCTATCTTTAAAACACATCCCAAGGTCGTCCTCTTTCTTTCATCTCCTGTGCTACACCCTGTAGAGCGCCATCCGCTCTCACCTGGACCTCTGCGGCTGCCTCCTGCCCACGCCTCCCTGCCTCCACGCCTGCCCCCGCAGCCAAACTCCACGCAGCGGCCAGAGCGAGCTTCGAAATAAGCAAATCAGGGCAAAGATGGTAGTGTCAACACACACCTCTACCTAGTTGCCTCTTGCAACCCTTCCACGATGACCATAAAGGAGAAGAAAGGAGAGAAAATAGTGACAAAAATTCAGAGGCTGGAAAGCAGAAGGACAAGTGGTAACTTAGCAGACTCAAGAGAGCTGAATCCTACAGCCGGGCATGGTGGCACGTTCCTATGGTCCCCGCTACTCTGAAGGCCTCTGAGGCAGGAGGACTCCTTGAGCCCAGGAGTTCAAGGCCAGCCTGGACAACATAGTGAGACCCCTCTCTACAAAAAATAGGAAAATTAGCCAGCCATGGTGGTGTGCACCTATAGTCCCAGCTACTGGGGAGCTGAGGCGGGAGAATCACTTAAGCCTGGGAGTTCGAGGCTACAGTGAGGTATGACCACACCGATGCACTCCAGCCTGGGTGGCAGTGCAAGACTCTGTCTCTTAAACAAAAAAAGTGTACAACCAAGGACTGCCTGGCTTCTGAGGAAAGGCTCTGCTATGATCATGACCCAAAACATCCAAGGGAAAGGCAGCTGGGAGGAAACAGATGGGGAGGACCACCTCCCTGAGATCATTACTGTCCTCAAGGAAATAACTGAAGATACTGGCTCCGTGAGAGGAACCAGACATAACTCCAGCCCTCTCTCTGCAGCTTGGACACGTTCTTTCCCACCAAAGCACCCTCAAATAGGGTCCCCTTCCCTGGGTTGGCCCCTATTGTCACCTCAGAGAGGCCTTCAGGGACAACCCACTCTGAGCAAGCCCTCCTCCAGTCACCCCTAACACGGGAGTGGGAAAACAGTTTCCATAAGGGCAGAGAGTAAATATTTTGAGGGTTGCAAGCCTGTCGTGGCCACCCAACTGTAGCAGCCATAGAAAACTTGTAAACAGTGACTGTGGCTATGTGCCAATAAAGCTCTGTGGACATTGAAACTTGAATTTCATACCTTTTCACAGGTCACAAATGCTATTCTCCTTTCAATTTTCATCCAATAATTTAAAAATGTACATGGAATTTATAATTAAAAGGGAAGCAGAAAAAAAAAGAAGAAAATACAATTTTTGAAAAAGTTATTAAATTTATATAAAAAATATTTAAAAAATTAAAAAAATGTAAAAACCATTCTTATCTCCCAGGCTATATAAAAACAGGTGACAGCCTGGACACTGTAGTGAGACTCCATTTCAAAAAAAATACTGAAAAATTAGCCAGGTGTCGTGGCATACACCTGTACTCCCAGCCAGTCAGGAGGCTGAGGCAGGAGGATCACTTGAGCCCAGGAGAGTAGGGGACTGACATATATTTTCTTAGTTTAAGAATTAAAGTTAGTGAGTAATGTATGTGTTCTGCCCAGAGTGTTTGAAAGTAATGTGTTCCGGACAAGGTCCTTGTGATAAACAAGGTTGTTGCCTAGAGGCATAACAAAGGACCTGAGTTGCAAGTAACAAGACCTGCCCCGTCCCACGGCACTGCGGGTCTGGAGGCCACACGATAAACACCCCATAAGATGGCTGGTTAGTCAATGACGGGTAAGACCCTCAAGGGAGGGGCAACCTAAGCCAGGCACAGCCGCCGGGGTTCAGCCGAAGATCTTAGGGTGTCACCCTAAGAGAAGCTGGGAATGAGAAATGCCTCCTGTGGCTCATCTTGCCCATCCTTGCTAATCTCGGTCCTTTATCTATGCCTAGTGCCTAGAGCAACCACCTTGAAATTCTGCGTCAGGGGATATCTGCTCCCCTAAGACTACACGTTCCGGAATTTATGGCTATCACTGCCAAGCCTGGGTGGTTACGTATAAGGAACTAACTTTAATCTTTTAGAGTAAAACTAAAAAATTAAAACTGATCAGGTGTATTATTACTCGAGTCAACCATTTGTATGTGTGTCTGCGTTTTTCTTTGTGTTCCGCGTTTATGTTTTGTGTTCTGTGTTCATCCTCCATCCTGTAAGTGGGCCATGACACAGGAGTTGGAGGCTGCAGTGAGCTATGATGATACCACCGCACTCTAGCCCAGGAGACAGAGCAAGACTCTGTCTTAGAAAAACCAACCAACCAACCAACCAACAAAAAACAGGTGGGCTGGATTTAGCCAAACCCTACTCTAGCACATTGTCCTGTTTCTTTTTGTTTGTTTGTTTTTGAGACAGAGTCTTGCTTTGTTGCCCAAGCCAGAGTGAGTGCCCTGGCGTCAGCCTAGCTCACAGCAACCTCAAACTCCTGGGCTCAAGCAATCCTGCTGCCTCAGCCTCCCGAGTAGCTGGGACTACAGGCATGCGCCACCATGCCCGGCTAATTTTTTCTATATATATTAGTTGGCCAATTAATTTCTTTCTAGTTATAGTAGAGATGGGGTCTTGCTCTTGCTCAGGCTGGTTTCGAACTCCTGACCTCAAGCAATCTGCCCGCCTCAGCCTCCCAGAGTGCTAGGATTACAGGCTTGAGCCACCACGCCCGGCCCCATTGTCCTGTTTTATTTGCATCACAGCACGCATCGCTGCCTGCTACTGTCTTGTTTGTGTGCCTCTTTTGCTGCTTGTTTACAGGCAGTTTCCTGCTAGAATGGAAGCCACATGAGAGAGCAAAGACGTTTGCATCCTGCCCTGGCGTGTCCCCCGCTCCTAGGACCATGCTCGGCATCTAGAATGTGCTCAGTAAGTGCTGGCTGCGGTGGAATGGCTGCTGAGCCACCCCGGCCACCCTCGCCCTCCAATCACAGTGGGCAGTGCCTGAAAGGTCAACCTCGGGGACAACAATGGCACTCTAGACTTTGCCGTTCCCCCAGCCCCTTCTCTTATGTTTTGCTGTTCCTTTGTCATCCTTATTTTCCTCAATCCCAAACTGCAAGCCTGTCTGTGACGCCCAGGCAACCCCCACACCGAGAGCCAAGGAGAGCTCACAGGCTAAGGCTGACCTGTCCTCCAGCTTCCAGACCTACAGGTAAGGCATTAGTGTCAGGTCCAGCCCACAGACCGAGACATGGTGCCGAGAATTGGGCAGGCCCTGCAGCAGGCCAGGTCTCCTGCCTCTCTGCCCAGGAAGTCAGGAGAAATTGCTCCAGGTAGCCATGAGCCTCCGAACCTCCCCCTCTGAGCCCTGCGCTAGTGGGGATCCGTGCAGACGAGCAGCTGGCACGCACGTGCGACGTGTGGGCAGTGACTGCAGGCCACACACTGCGCCTCATTCGGTAGCCTCGAAACATTTTGGCATGACGCCACTGACTTGCAGTGACAAAAAAGTTGTCACTAATCAATGTCCACAAAAAGGGATTCCTTGATCCTCGGTTGGGAGAATCTCGGCCCCATAGCGGACATGGTGCGTTGTCCCTGAAGGCGGCGCCCAGTGCCCTGTGCACACACAGCATAGCCACCGCGTGTGAGCGGCCTGGTTTCTCCTGGAGGAAGGGCTCCCGCAGAGGGGGAATGAGCCCACAGGCAGACCAAGCACTCCGTGTCCTGGGAGCGGCGCCGCTCAGTGTGAATTGACACAGCGGCACTTGTTCTCATCCATGCTGCTCTGACTTGGGCCCCCGTGGCTGCCAGTCAGCGCGCCTGCGCACTCCCGAGCCGAGCGCTAAAACCCAGTTCCCAGGATGCCAAGCCAGGCGCCACATCCTGCCAGCCCCTGCCTCAACCCTCCCCTTTGTCCGCTCTTCAAATCCCTGGCTTCGTGTCCCTTTGTAGTTTAAGTACCTAACACGGCATGCTCCTAACAGCGCAGCACTCCCGGAGCCTGGCGACAGGACTGCCTCCTGCAACCTCGCTGGGGACAGTAAGGGACACATATGACCTGGATGGCCACGGAGGAGGCACGTGGTCCCAGATCGTCCAGTGATACCGACTTGAACTTGACCCCAGGTTTGCAGGCACCCCTGAGAGCTCCCCACTCTCTGGAGAGGGACACGGGCTGGCCGGGCAGGCCACTCGCACTGGCCCAGGGTCTGTGCCCTACTGGGCTTGGTGTGTGACTGACCTGGTGGTGGCCACCTCCACTGCTCCCGCACTGTCGGCCCATGTGGAACTCTGCCCTTCCCGCAGAAAGAAACCACACGCACCAAGGCCTTTGTGTACGTAGCAGACTTTACTGAAAATTTGGAGAGACCAAGGGGGTTTACACAGCAAAAATACAAAACACTGGAAGTTGAATATGAGACATCAATGAGCTTAAAAGGACCCTCACCCTTTCCACCAATGGGCTCCAGCCTTCCGCGAAGGGGCCTGGCCACATCCCGCCCTGTCTCCAAAGTCAGATTTCTCAACAGTTCCTACGAGAGTGGAGCCTCGGCCTCCATCTGCTCTGCCCTCCCTCCATCTCCCTCCCCTCACGGGACACAAAGTCCTAATCCCGATAGCAGCGCCTCCCCCCTCCTTTCTGACGCCAGCCTGAGGACGAATCTGAGCCCCTGCACTGTATGGCGCTTGACAAAACAGGAGACACGAGACCTTTTCCTCGCCACCTTTGAGGGACGTGACAGCAGAGCTTTCATTTTACATCTAGGAGCGAGTGTGCATGTGCACGCATGTGCGTGTGTGTGCGCGCGCGAGTGCGTGTGTGTGCATGTGAGTGTGTGTGCATGTGCATGTGCGTGCATGCATGTGTGTGTGTGTGTGTGCGTGCGTGCATGCGTGTGTGCCTGTGCGGTTCAGGGGCGGGAGGAGCGGAGTGCAGGGCTGTCTGCGGCCTGTTCTCCGGATGCCCTGTGAGGCGCGCTGCCCCTGCATGCACCCCGCCTCCTCCCAGCAGGAACCCAAGCAGGGCCATTTCAACCCCCTCCCACAATGAGGTCGCCGAGGCTCCACGAGGAGAGGCCATATGCCCAGGGCCGCACGGCCTATGAAGAGTCGGCTGGTCGCTGGGTGGCCGAAGTCCCTAGGAACAGCTTACGGAGATCGGCTCTGGGGAGGAGCTTCCTGTTTCCATGCTTGAGCCACCGAAGCGCAGCGTAAGGAGAGGGCAGACACGGCAGCCACTGGGCGGAAGCGCCCAAGGCAAAACCCAGCCTGTCCCCACCCTCCTCACCTTCCTCCCCCAGTTGCCACCAGCACAGCCCGCCTGGCGAGCCCGGCCCTCAGCCCGCCCGCCACCCTGTGTCCCAGCAGAGAGAGGCCAGACCGAGCAGGCAGGGCCCGGCCCCGCGGGCAGCCCTCCTCGCCCCACACCCCGGCTTCAGTCCGAAAGGGCAGACCCGTCTACACACGCACACACGCCGTGCGCACCCCAACTCCCTCTGTGTGGGTTTCTTTCTCATTAGGAAGATCGTCCCACTCCACGCAGGACGGTCCCCGAGAAGCACTCTGCTGGGCCGTCAGGCCCCAGTGGGGCGTCCCCATCCCTCTCCACCTTGACAATGCTGCCCTGGACGACAGCGGGGCGGACGGCTGTCTGTCCCCTTCCTCCCTCACAGACCCAGGTGACACGGACCACCTGCTTTGCACACACCCACTCATTCGTCGGGCGTTGCCGAGGGTAACGGAGACAGGAAACCACAGCCTCCCCCAGAACCCGGGTCCAGCAGGAGGCGGACTCAGACGACACGGCACGCACTCTCCGTGGTCCACAGCAGCCCGCTGTGGCCGTTTCATATCTGATCAGAAAGACCCCGAGGCTTAACACGCTTCCAGGACTCCCATCACACCGAGTGGAGCCCAGTCCTCACCGCAGGCTGTTCCCTCACCCCTCCCAGGCTGGCTCTGCTGGTCCTTCCTCAATCAGCTCAAATGCCACTGCCTCAGGGAGGCCCTGTGACTGCCAGCTTAGCTCCGCTGTCTGTCCCGCTGCTAGCTCTCTCCGGGGGCGTGTCTGCCCTGCTCACGGACACACTCCCAGTGCCTCGCACAAAGCAGAGGTTACATAAATATTTGCTAAGTGAATGAATAAATGCACTGACAACCCAAGAAGTTAGCTGACCTCTGTGCCTCCCTTTTCTCATCTTTAAAATGGGGTCGCATAGCACCGGTTGTGTCAAGATCAGATCACAGAGGTACCTGTATTCAGCTACCACGTAACAGGTGTGCCAACGAGGTCTGACTGCTTCTGACTCGCCAGGGCACGAGCGACCACCCTCCTGTGCGAGAAGAGCCAACTCCTCCCGGCTCTTGAAGAGCGAGTGCCAGGCGGCAGGCAGCAGTGTGATTCAGGGGCTGGTGGGGCGGGAGTGGGGCAAGAGGGCCGGCCCTGTCTCCCCTCTGCCCGGCTCACGGCCTGCTCCACGGCGGGGAGAGGCAGCTGACTCGCCACCTACGGCCGACCGGTTGGATTTCGCCCTCCAAGTAGGTGACTGAGGCTACTGAGGCCAGTCTCTAATGGGAAGGAAAACTCACAGCCAGCGCCTGGCCCTGGCAACACGGGCACTGACCGTCTCACCCGCCACACAAAGGTCATCCCCTTACGTCGCGCACTGCCCCTCGGCCACAAGGCCGCTCCCACGGCACGCCCTTCCATCCGAACGCTCGCAGGCTGGGTGCCGGGCAGGCTGGAGGGGCAGGCTGGAGGGGCAGGCTGGAGGGGCAGGCTGGGTGCCGGGCAGGCTGGGTGCCGGGCAGGCTGGAGGGGCAGGCTGGAGGGGCAGGCTGGAGGGGCAGGCTGGGTGCTGGGCAGGCTGGAGGGGCAGGCTGGGTGCCGGGCAGGCTGGAGGGGCAGGCTGGAGGGGCAGGCTGGGTGCCGGGCAGGCTGGAGGGGCAGGCTGGGTGCCGGGCAGGCTGGAGGGGCAGGCATCGCGGGCTCCCCCACCCGCAGCCCCGCGAGCCGAGGAGGGTGAGGCTGTACGGGTCCCTGGCTCGGTGCCGGGACAGCCTTATTCAAACACGGACCCGCACGCCACGTGGGCACACGCTGCCCGCCCGGGCGTTCGGTTCGCCCCAGCGCCCTGGGCCCTCACGCCCTGGCTCGTGCGCGGCTGCGCCTCCTCGCCCTGGGCAGCCCTGCAGCCGGCGTGAGGGTCAGCGCAGTCCTGGCGCCGTACGGGGCTGGGCAAAGCTGCCCTGCGGCAGGACGCGGAGGACGGAGGGAGGCCGGCTTGCTGGCCTTCCCCTCGCCTGGGATGCTGGCCAGCTCCGTCCTGGCTGCTTGCTAGCTATCGCCCGCCCTTAAGGGCTCCCCCCAAGTGCTACCCTTCCCTGGATCCTGCGCACCCCGATCTCTCCTGTCTCTGAACACCTGAGGCTCTGAGGACCAGCCTACCGCACTTCGTTTTCAGTCTGACTCCTTAGACTGCAAGCTCCTGCGAATAATAGCAATGTATATGTAACGAACACATACACGTTTATTCATGTGCTTGGCGCTATGCTAGGCACTGCACATATACGAGGTAGGTTATTATACCCCTTTTATAGATGGGGAAACTGAGGCACAGTGAAATGAAGAACTTGCCCCGAGGTCACAGCTAGTCAATGACTGGCCTGACTCCAGAGCCTCTGCTCCTAAACACCGCTCTGTAACACCCCATGCTGTCTCACTCATTTCCGTCTCTCCCCGAGTGCTGGGCACACCGCGGTCGCGTGGAAGTCTAAGCTCCCCCTCAGCTTCTGGATACCCCGGCAGGGACTGGTTTCTATCGGCGACGATGATACCAAAGAGCCACTAGGTGGCAGCGAAGAGCCAGCCCCAGGTCTACCTGAGGGAGGGGGCATGCGGTCAAGTGTGTCAGCAGCACAGCTTGCCCCAGGCACTGTAGACTCTCTCCTCCTCACCCAGGCCTTCCCACTTTGCAGGGAGGAGAGGGTACTAAGTCTTGACACCTTGAGACATTTGCCCAAGGTCAGGCAGCTCGAGTACTGGGACTGGAGCTGGACTGCCCAAACCCCAGACCCTCGCCAGTTCTCAGAAGTAAACTGGGGAAGCCCTGCGGCTGGTGGCAGACGCTGGCCCAGAGCAGGCTCCCTGGCCCCTCCGTGCCAGGGAGCACAGCTCCGCCTCGGGGAAAAGTGGGGCTGGCTCTGAGGAGAGCCGAGCAAGCGAGACTCACTGGGAGCTCACAGGTGGTCACCAACAGAGACACGCAGGAGACCTTGCTGTGCGTCGCCCATGTCTCCATGCACAGGCTCAGAAACCAGTGCGCCTTCGTGGTGGGTCGACCTCTGACCCAACTTCGGGGCCTTCTTCGCCTCCCACCCACAGCCCTCAGCTGCCACCTCCTGCCCCCCACCCCGCCCCTGCCCGGCTGCCCTGGTCTGGAACCGATCCCCTGGAAGGAGGCAGGCGCCCGCCAGAGATGGATGAAGAGAGCTCTGCCCGTACCCTTCCAACAACTGTCACCTCCCCGCTAAGCCACCCCTGTGGATGGGGCCTCCTGCACGAGCCATCCTGGGAGTGGCGGCAGGCGTGGCCAGCGAGGGCAGCTGCAGCAGGCACCTGCAGCTGTGGGCGCGTGGCCCCCACATCTGTCCTCCGGCCTCCGGTGTGGCCCACGGTGCAGCGCAGGGGCCCAACGAGCTGCGCAGGGACCGAGGGACCCGCACATCTTGAGCTCCAGTGTCTGGCTGGGTTCCTGGCTGAGTCCGCCGGCGCTGGCTTCAGAGGTGCCTGGGCATCTGTCTGAGCTTCGCCTCTGGCCTGCCTCCCCGTCCCTTCTCCCTCGGTCCCGCCCACGGCTCAGACAGCCAAACAGGTCCTCTGAAAATACACAGCATCTGGGTTTATTTGGGGCTGGGCACTGCAGGTTCAGGCAGTTTGCTCCTGGATAGAAAGAGTCACGATCACTCCTCTCAGCTCTCTTGGCACTTCAGGGGCCACCCCTGCAGGGCCCCTCCCCACGTCCCTGGTTCCTGCACACACGTGTCCTATCCCCTCCCTGCTCCCCGAGTCTCTCATTCTTTCACCAGCCGGTAGATGTGGTGCTGCGCCCCGTGCTCGCTGGCTGACACCTCAAAGACATAGGCGATGCACAGCAAGGTCTCCTGCGTGTCTCTGTTGGTGACCACCTGTGGGCGAGAAAAAGACGAGGGTTAAGGCCCCAGGTGAGGACATGCACGGGTGCTCTCCACCCATGGACCCCAGCCCCAAATGTGCAGTGCCCCTGCGCCACTCGCCTGCAGGATGGTGAAGTTCTCCAGCACACTGTTCATCATGTACTTCTCGGGCAGGTGCTTCAGCTTGTGGATGAAGTTGATCATGTACTCACAGAGCGGCGACCGGTGGATGCGGTATGAGTAGTGGCCGTTCTCATAGCGAGCATACTCTGTCTGCAGGACCCAGGGGACAGTGGGGGCTTAGAATCCCTTTTGGGCACCTCCAGCCCAGGCCCACCTGCATGGGGCAGCTCCAGGCTCTGCTAAGTAGGAAGGAAAGGCAGGAGGCCTGGGGGCTTGAGAGCAGAGCCCCCCTTAGGTTGGTGGACATTAAACACCAGTGACAGGCAGAAACCCAGTATCACAGGAGGGAGCTCAGTGAGACCAGGAGCAGCAGCAGAGATGGGACAGGCACCTTGATCCTGTCTGTGCACTAGGACAACATCCGGGAAGGCTTGTGACTCTGGAGGGAATGACGCAGATCTATACATTCACATACCTACACATGCACACACAAAGCAGTGCGTGTGAAACTGGTGAAATCTGAACTGGACTGGTGGAGTGCATCAATGCTGATCTCCTGTTGCCAGTATTGCACTCTGGTTGTGCAAGAGGTGGCCAGTGAGGGAGCTGGGTAAAGGGTACATGGGACTACGATTGCATGTGGATCCACAATCATCTCAAAAGTTTTAAAACTTTAAGGCCAGGCACAGTGGCTCACATCTATAATCCTAGCACTCTGGGAGGCCAAGGCAGGAGGATCACTTGAGCTCAGGAGTTCATGACCAGCCTGAGCAAGAGTGTGATCCCATCTCCACTAAAAATAGAAAAATTAGCCGGGCATGGTGGTGTGCACCTGCAGTCCCAGCTACTCGGGAGACTGAGGCAGGAGAATCACTTGAGCCCAGAATTTGAGAATGCAGTGAGCTATGATGATGCCACTGTACTCTAGCCCGGGCAGCAGAGTAAGACTCTGTCTCAAAAAAAACCAAAAGTTTTAAAACTTTAATTAAAAATAAATGACCTGAGGAGCTAATTAAAAAGTGCCATTGTCTGAATTCCACCTTAGAAACTGAGGCAGTGATGAGCAGGGTTCAGGCCCGGGTGTGTTTCTAAAGACCCCGGAATGCTACAGTGCGGCCAGGGTGGCAAACCCCCGGGATGGAGGAGAGTCTCTTCCCCGGACCAGCCTGGCATCGGGTTGTGTTTGGCAGGAGAAGGTTGTCCGTGCCGAAGGATCGTGAGAGCAAGATGTCATTATTCAGACAAATGGGGGCAGGGGGGATGGGGTGAGGACATCATTAATTCAGACAAATGGGGGCAGGGGGGATAGGTGAAGACGTCATTATCAGACAAATGGGGG